>JAKLMZ010000052.1:0-140199 GCA_022813185.1 Floridaphiala radiotolerans | reverse complement strand
AATACTATTACAATTCCTAGACTACTACTAGGACTAGCTATAGACTACTACTAGGTCTATATCTAGGTCTAGTAGTAGTCTATAGGTCTAGAAGTAGTCTATAGTAGTAAATAACCTAGAAAAAAAATAAAGTCTTTTTGGAAGTATCTATTACAATACTATTACAATACTATTACAATTCCTAGACTACTACTAGGACTAGCTATAGACTACTACTAGGTCTATATCTAGGTCTAGTAGTAGTCTATAGGTCTAGAAGTAGTCTATAGTAGTAGATAACCTAGTAAAAAGGTAGTAAAAATAGGTAGTTTTAGTAGTAGTAACTATTATAATACTATTACAATCTATAGACTAGGACTACTAGTAGGACTACTAGTAGACCTACTATAAATAGTATATGCCAAGGGCCCATTGGGTATTACCCGACCCGACCCGGTTTTTTTGAGCCCAACCCGACCCAACCCAGTCTAAAACCCGACCCAGTGTCGGGTCGGGTTTGGACCCTCGATACCCGACCCGACCCGACCCAGTGTGAGCCCTAATTATAGAAATTATTTAGTAATAAGCTTATATTAAAAATACTATTAAAGGAATTATCTAGTAGGTAGATTTATACCTCTTAATACTCTATTAAGTTTATTAGTTATTAACTATTAGTATTTTCCTTAGTAAATATAATATTCTTAACCTTAAAGCTATATTTATAAGTATTAAATTAAGCTTCTATTAACCTCTTTTTTTAACCTTATAAGTAACCTTTTCTTAAGCTTTATTACTATTTTTAGACTTATAATTAGATTTTTAACTTATTTTATATAAAGTAGTTAGTTTATTATTATTAAACTTAAAGTTAGTATTAAGTATATTATTATTATAACTTAAAGCCTCTAGATAAAACTTTAAGATATTAAGGAGACTATAATTATAAATATAAGTATTAAGAGTAAATTAACTAATAAATAATTATTAAGGCTATAAGGAGCTATTAAGTATATATAAAGTTAATAATAACAAGGTTTAAAATATAATAATTAGATTAGTAAGTAAAATATATATATAAAGCTATTAATCTCCTAAACTTTATTATTATAAGCTCTATATAGGCTTTAAGTACCTTATTAATATTATTATAATTTTAAAAAATAAATAATAATAACTATACTATAATTTAAAACTTAAATAAAGTTAGTATTTTTTTAAGGTAAGTCCCAAGTTATAAGAGCTAATTATAATCTTACTAATAAAATAGGTAGGATTATATAGATATCTCTTATAGCTTAGAAAGCTAGCTAAAAGTTAAAACGAGTGCTTAAAATCTTGCCCGATTAAAGGGATTCCATTGCTGTTGGCAACATAGACACGAAATCGCTAGGAGTCGGGTGCCGATCTCTCTCAAAGCCAGTTTAGTCTCAACCGCGAGAATGTCAATTTTCTTAGGAACAGGGCTAACTTCCGCTTCCGCTTTTTCAGGCCATTCTCTCCTGCTTTCGGTGGGAGACTGATCCCTTCATAGTTACTTCTAGCTTTCACGGGCGTTACTGACTGCGTTAATATCGACTACTTCGTACAAATTCTCGTTGAATTACTCGTTGCTCTGCTCATTCTTCAATGTCAAGCTGGTTACGTTTGTAGCTCCATGAATGAAGTTTCGTCAGCATCTTCACCGGTCCCATCTCGTTCAATCATTGCTACGCCGCACCCAATCGTTACCGCTATCTCCAGATCTTTACTATGATTCATTCACTCTATCCATTGATCCTAGGTTGGCTGAGCTTCCAGATCATTCGAGCTCAAAGTGTTGTCACCCTGACAAATGTGGGTGAGAATGGAGATCAAACTACTGTTCTCACCCTGGCGAGTAGCGCGAATAACGGGGATGCTGTACCAACAGTCACTTCCGTAACCTATCTCAGCTATGCCACCCAACTCACGGTCTCCAGCTCGAACGTCGAGAGCTTGACTCTTCTTTCTACCGAGTTAGGCGGGATGAATGCTAGTAGCATGGCGTCTGGCTCGGCTTCAACGGCATCAAGCTCTGGCGAACTCACTGTAATTGTTGGTGGAAGTACGGGCGTTGTCTCAAGTCCCACCTCTGATGCCGCTACGACTCAATCATCCAATACAACGGCTAGCAGAACAACCAGCAGCTCAGCAGCACCTACCAATACCCAAGCATGCAACAATTACCCAGAATTTTGCAGTAGAAGATACTCCAACATAACAGAGGTGTGCGCACATAATTCACCGTTCGCTGTGCATGGAAATGCCTTCAGCAATCAAGAACTGTCAGTAATTGATCAGCTCAATGACGGTATTCGCATGCGTGAGTTGGCGGCTCTCGATCACACTGGAAGCATATAGACTGACAACCATATACAGTTCAAGGCCAAACTCACCTAGAGAACGGAACCATGTACTTCTGCCACACGTCATGTAGTTATCTCAATGCAGGAACGGTGGAATCGTACCTTCGAACGGTCGCCGGATGGGTAGCTACGCATCCGTACGACGTAGTAACTATCCTTCTCGGCAACACAGATGTTGTGGGAGTTGGGAACTTCACCGCACCTATCCAAAACTCTGGAATTGCAAGATATCTCTACGTCCCACCTAAGACGCCCATGTTTGTCGAAGATTGGCCAACGCTATCGAACATGATCCTTACACAGAAGCGAGTCGTTATGTTCATGGACTACAACGCAAATCAGAACGAGGTACCCTATCTCCTAGACGAGTTTTCTCAAATCTGGGAATCGCCTTTCTCTCCTACAGATGCGTCGTTTCCCTGCACCGTCGACAGACCGCCCTCACTAAGCAGGAACCAGTCTTTGGAGCGGATGTATATTGCGAACCACAACCTCAATCAGTATGTCCCGCTGGGGGACTTCTTGATACCCAATGTTGCCTCAATAAACCAGACCAATGCTATTTCAGGTCCCAGCAGCCTTGGGGCAATGTCTCAAGAGTGTACCGGTAAGCTGCTCCCGGAATCTACTAGCATTGACTTTGCGTTAACAAGAGTTAGCTGATTGGGGTCGTCCACCAAATTTCTTGCTTGTCGACTTCTACAATAGAGGCAACGGGTCTGTATTCGAAATTGCCGCAATGGCGAACAACGTAACGTACAATCGAAGGTGTTGCGGCGTTGTCAAGTCAAGCGGGACTTTCTCATATACGCCTTCGAGCATAGGGCTGTTTTTGCTTGCCTTGACAGCCTGGTTTCTTGGAAATTCATGACGGAGCACCTGTGCACTTCTGGAATCTCGAATCGCTTTGGACTCATTGCCACGTAACCACACAGGCGCTTTTGGGCCAAAATCCGAACAGCATTATACCGACTGCGGGACACTTCATGGCATCGTGTTCATTTGCAGAAGAGCCACTCTGTTCCGGACACATATTCGCTCTGGGCGTTCCAAGTTTGTCCACTGATGCAGCTCTATGTCTCTGCGTCTCTTGCAAGCTGGAACGCACGACGTGGAATCTCCTCAATTATGGATCCGACACAGGATGTGAGCATACTCTGACTTTTGCCATACCTCTAACTAGTGGTGCTGGTCAATGCCCGGTTACTAGAAAGCAGCGTCGGTTGCTAGCATTTACTGGGCACCAAACATCTTGAAAGGGTCAACATCGAACGCGCAAGATGTACGCCTCGTAGTCTGAGTCCTAGCTGTTCTAACTTGGACGGCCTACCAGACGAATTGAGGGGGTCTCGAATTGTGATGATGATTCAAATAAGTAGCCAAACGTTACAAAGTCACCGGAGGCAGGAGGCAGTACGACAAGGGAGAATCGATGCTGGCAGTCTGACGCAGTGGGAGATCATACCGAAATGAACAGGGGACTCTCTCCTATCCGCAAGGCGTCGATCTGTGGTTTAAGGCGTATATGCTCTGCAGTAGCTTCCAGTCTTCATTCTTACTCCCATCCGTGCCTATATACAATGAGAGTAAAAGATGACTTCGACCACCTTGCTGCGTAACTAATCTTTTGATGTGGTTGCGAACAGCACGCAGCCTTGACCAACGGTTGCGGGGTGACGTCTGTGCCCTTATCGACTACGAATGTGTGTTCTACCGACTTATACTCGCTTTGAAGGTCTTACAGACCCATGCTAACGTATGGGAGCTGCGCACATTAGATTTATATCTAAGATTGAGTTACCACTTCTACCGACTGTTTCACAGTCTTCAGCTTTTCTTGTAGTAATACGCCTGCAGGCCCGTCATGCTTATCCATTTAGTGGGAAGAGAAGCCTGCTGAACTGAACTTAATATATGTTGGCACCCGTCCGTTCTCCTACCCAACAAGTCCTTGCTAAGTGATATTAAGACGTTTTATGCTCCCAGCATCTCGTCACGCGCATGGCTCTAAATACTGGGAAGAGTGCGACTGACGATCTGGTCACGTCCACCGATCCGGAACATCCCGCAAACCTCATATGTGAGCTGTGCCGGAAATTTTACGCCTTGGGTTGGGTCGGTCACTCTGTTTTATACATTTACACATTACGCCCTCCAATGGTGCCCAGAACTAAACACATCTGCAAGGACAGGTGACGGGCACAGGCGGCGGCACCAGCATCCGACACAATGACCATATCTATATCGCGCCCTCGGGCGTACAAAAGGAGCTCTTGCAGCCGACAGACATGTTCGTAATGGATTACGAAACGAGGGAGTACCTGCGAAGACCCGCTGTGCGCCTCTCCGCCTGACATGTTTCGCGGATATCACCGCTGAGTCCCTTCATACTAGGTTCATAAACCCTCAGCATGTACTCCCCTGTTCCTGTCTGCCTTTGACGCCGGCGCCGGCTGCTGCATCCACACGCATTCGCAATGGGCGGTTCTGATCACGCTCCTCGTTGAACGCGACTTTGGGCGAGAAGCACCCTTCGAGATTGAACACCTGGAGCAGATCAAGGGTATTGGCAAAGGAAAAGGCAAAACAGGGAATTTGGGTTACTGGGACCGGCTGCGGATACCTATTATCGAGAACACGGCGCTGGAGGAGGACCTGACAGACAGCTTGCAGGAAGCGATGAGGGACTGGCCAAATACGTACGCTGTGCTTGTCAGAAGGCACGGGATCTATGTTTGGGGTGATAATGTGCACAAAGCAAAGACGCAGTGCGAGAGTTTGGACTACATCTTCCAGTTGGCAGTGGAAATGAAGAAGCTTGGGCTTCCGTGGACAACCTCGTAACAGGTGAGGCTCTCTAGAAAGGGTACCCACAGTGTAAGATCCGACATTGTCATGCAAAGCAGAAGCTAATTTGAAGACCTTGATGCAGGTACAGGAGGGTACACATGGTGTAACACACAAGATCAGCGTCACTGCTCCAGTTTATCTGATGTGTGGAAGCAAATTCAGTCCGTTGTTTGGTCCCGGTCTTGATCCCAGTGGACCTTGCATGCAAGCGTTTAGATCTCCAAGTGGCCCTACTGCAGCTCTACGTGGGTTGCATGTGTCTTTAAAGCAATCGCATGTCTCCGGATTATACAAGCTTACAAAGGCTATATAGATGGCTATAGAATCAACTGTTCGGTATCATACGGCGAGCACCAGCTATGACGTGAATCGCTTTCACGCTCTAGCAGTGCTCCAAAAAGTGGATTTACCTATGTTTATCGACGCCCGCAAATGCAGCAATATGTACTGTGCTATGCTCGAAAGAACTGACCAAGGAAAAAGTTCAAACATTGAACAAGCTACAGCTCGTCCTTTTCGGGTCTGTAACTCCAATTGCGGTGTCTGACTGGAACTCCTAGCCAATAATCCCATAATCTGCTGATTTCGAGGATAAAAGCGTTGAGTCTGTTGGTATATTTAGTGTTCAGGCCGGGCAATCAGAAACAGTATGCACTTACAGTCTCCCCGGGAGATGATACCAACTATCCAGCACCCATATGGTTGCCTCGATGATTCTACCAAACTCTTTATTGAATGCCTCGGAAAACGTCTCGGGCGTAGCTCGCTGGTGCTTTGCCTTCGTACGGTCGTTCCTTCTCTGCTCGTCGAAATCGTCCCATTCACGGCCGGCCTCTTCCTCACTGTTGCCCTCCGAGGCCGAGACTGGCTTGCCCGGCCGCACTTCGGCCACCTTGGCATCCCTTGACTCTATCATCTTACCGAGCTCTTTTACTGTGCGAAGCGAGTGACTAATCTTATCCAGAGTGTTGACCAAAGCGACCAATTCGGTCCTCCTGAGACTGAAGTCGCCCTGCTTGTCCTGATCGTCAAACTCAAAAAGGATTTTTAAGGCGGTACCATATCCATTAGTCTGAACCTTGCCCCACAACCTACATTTGTCGCAGCCCACGCAATCCATGATTCTGCTAACATTGCGAAACCTATTTCGAAAATCTTGCTTCAGACCAACCCCTTCGGCGCTGTGAAACATGACACTTTCGTCAAACAGACCTTCGGTATGCGATGGAATCCGGTTGACGAGATCCATCATCATCTTCTTGGTAAGCCGATCCTGCTGAACATCGCTGCCGCAAAAGGTATAATTTTTCAAGTACGGCTTGATCTTGGCGATTGCTCTACTTAGTAGTGCAAAGTTGAAGTACATGTTCGAAACGCGCTCCGGGTGTGCATGAATGCGAGATTCGTAACAGGCTAGATTCGGACCCCATTTGCCAGTTGTCTGGTTGAGATAGTCATAGCATAAGTGCGAAGATATCGATGCATGCATACCAGAGATAACGCGGTGGAATACGCGTTTCTCTATGCAAGAGTCTTCAAACTCCAGATCCATTTGCAAAGCAGGGTTTTGTGGCTTCGACGAGGGCGACGAAAATAGCTCCTCCCCAAGGAAATTCTTCACAAAGGCTTGCTGTCGTCCATGCTGCTCCATGACGGATCGTAAAGCTTGCGCTGCCTCTGCTTGCGGGGCTGAAGCGCTGGAGGCCGGCTTCGAAAAACAATTCTCCCTGTAGATGGCCGACCAAACTTGATGCGCAGATGGACCCGCATAGCCAGTATATCGTTCCGGGTTGTCGACCAAGCTGACATAGTCACCTTTCGCGGTGGCGGATTCGTCTTCCGGTACACAATAGTCCCTCTCATCACACTCGTCGTCATACTCGACCACACAGCTCTCGCCAACGTTATCGCCAAGCTCGCCTTGTAGCGGCCGTTCCTGGCGCTCGGCTTGCTGCTTCTTGCCAGGATGCTGTGCTTTGGGGCCCTCCAGCTTTCCCAGCTCTTCTGCCCGCCACATCAGGGGTATGTCCTCCTCATTTTCTATGGTATTGACGGCGCAAGCGATGTTGCCACACAACCCACTCTCGTCCGACCAGAAAGGGCATTTTTTGTTGAAGAGATTCAATCTGTAGAACGAGAAGAAATCGCTTTTCTGCGTCAAGGAATGAATGTATGGGTGTAGTTTCGCGTTTAATTGATCGAGGGCGGAGTATGACGCGCAAGCATCCGATACAATGGCTCCGGGTTCGATCTGTAATGCATTCTTAGGACAATCCGGCGAGATGGGCGAGTGTGTGCTTGGGAAAGGGGCGCTATAGCGGGACGTATCGGAGGGGTAGGTGGTATGGGAGGCGTTATGTTTCCCAGAAGAGGTACATGAGCTTACAGCGCAGACTTCGAGAGCTTTTGAACCCTGTGCATGTGAAGTCGCTATGAAGGCGAAAAACGCCAGATAGAATGCTTCTGATGCTGTCCGCATGCTTGAGTTGGGAACACGGATAAGAAGCTTTGCAGAGGTAAGTGGCCTGCCTGAATATATCCAAATGGTTTGTGGTTGGAGTGTAGCAAAGAAAGGCCACGTACCAAGATACTGCCGGTTACCAGAAAAGCGGCTTAGTGGTACACGCTTGTTGAGGTAGGAGTACGTTGTATCGTTAGGAATTGGTGCGGCAAGATTAGTTGATTACTCTGTATGTATAATATATTAAGGAAACTGTGGCTCTGAACAGCTGACGCTGGGCTGTTGCACCCAGTATGTTGTCAGACACTGAATCTCGTCACAAATACAGCATCTTCCACAAGTACAGAATGAATAGCTGTTACTGAGATTGGATGTTGATCTCGTTACGGTTCTTGGAAAACACAACTCGGTGCTTCTGATCGCCGTGGTGCGTCTTTATCTTTAGGTCGGTTCCTGGGCGGGCCCGCTTGTGGCGTACGGCCCTTCACTTAAAAGTCTACATGCACGTCACATCTCGGATAAGCCAAGAAGTTCGGTTCGTTTGTTGCCTGAGGCTCCTGATGGAAGTCTATCTGTTTTACACTCGGATTATTCCTCTATATAATTACATTAGGTATTGCACCATACCACGTAGATGATTTTTCAAACATCACTGCTCTGTACGCAAGGCGTCCTGACTTGATGTCTTTCGTAAGCACCCGGACTCCTAGTCCTTGTTCTTCCGTCTCAAGCTTCCAATCCGCTTCTTGAGACCGTCGCCAATTTTCTGCTTAGTAGAGTCTCTCCGGCGGACCTCATGTTGCATGTCCACGTATTCTGATTGACCACCTGCAACGTCTACCGGGTCTACTCCAGTAGCCCTCTTCGGCCTGTCTACCATTTCTATACCTTGACCATCATTGGGATCACCACTGATTCTGTGCTCCTTCAGGGCCTTGTCAAGGGAGTAAGACGGCTCTCCCTTCCCTTTGATATCGTCAGGGAGGTATTCCTACGACAAGCGTTAGTAATATGGCTACTGATGTTCAATCACGTGGCTGAATGTATGCATACCACACCGGGCCATCGCTTGTAATTGCCACCCCCTTCGATCATCTGGTTGGCTCCCTCCTCGTAATTGTAGGTCCTTCCAAAGCGATCATGCTCACCGGGGGGGATGGTTGCAACGCCATCGAGTGGTCGGTGTCGTTCAATTGAGTCCTGGATGTTTTCCCTTGGGGTTGCCTTCAAAGCTTCCTCATTCGTCCGGCTAACAGCCGCGATTGGGCTCATCTCAAGGGAGGTGTTGCGCGCCAGTAGAGTCGCGTCGTAAGGGCCCTCGTGATGGTAAGCGCTACCGACAATCGAAGAATCAAGCTTGTCGATGGTGTCCGCGCCAGGCATATGTTTCTTCCTCAAATGAGGAGAGCGATTGGCCGCCTTGTTGTCATCCTTCAGCATGTCCAATGGACGATGTGACTTGTCGCCTGGGTAGCGCTGGGAGAGAGAACTTGTACGACGAGGACGCCCATCATTCTTAGGAGAAGAAGGACCAGAAGAAGAACCATGATCCACGCTTCTTCTCTGTCGAGGCGGGTTTTCCTGGTGATCTGAGAAAGCTTGTTCCCTGTAGTTGGGGAATCGCTCATGCCGGGGACTTGCGGACGACGGCGGGGTTGGATACTTTGAACTTCCACCCACGGGTCTTACCTCTGTTGATGCCGTGTTTTTGTTCGGGCTTGTCAGAGATGCTCTCCGGAAGGGGTTCGTAGAAACTGGACTCGCGATCGGCTTCTCACGGGTAGCGACACTGCTTTCCTTTCCACTGGCTGCTGGCGGTGGAGTAGCGGTGAGCGTTGCGGGTGCAAAGGAGGACTTGAAATGGGCTCCAGGGCCAGTTTCTGCGCTTGGCTCGGGTTCGTTGAGTGGATCAAGGAGGTACTTTTTTGCCTGTCACGGGTCAATTCACCAGCCTGCGCGTGGTTCGTGAATAGCAACGACGTACCCAATTCTTGTCTTCGGAGGCATCCATTATGGAACAGGCGGAAAACAGTGCAAGCGGCTATGTACGTGAATCGATGGTGTTAGGTGCTCGAGCAGCAGAAGGAGATATGATATGTTGACCTGAAGTGCTAAATAAGGGACAGTCGAACTGGCTCTTGTGATAATATCAGGGGGAAATGGATGTAGCAGAGAAAACGCAACTTTTAAGACAGATCCGCAGGAGCTTGATATCCTCCATCAAGTTCCAGAGGTCGGACGATACCATGGTTATTGGATCGTCATCATCATAACGGTCGATCAGTGGATGCGACGGTTTGCTTGCGCAACCCCTGCCAGCCCGTTACGTCACTCTTGGCAAAGGCAACGTCGGCCTGCCTGATATTTGTTGCTATGTTTAGAGCCCATGCTTCGAGGTTCGATGTAATCACACTGGATATCTTCTGAGTTGCATATAGCGCTAGATTCTAACTTGATGTTTAGAAGACAACATGACAACCACTCCCTGATTGCTTCTTTTTATCTGCCGTGCTAGAAGTAAAAGCCAACGTCAATACCACTCCGAGGGTCCGACTGCCAGGCACCAGGCACACGCAATGTATGAGTTTCAGGGTCCGCTACCTTATCTGTTTAGTGGTCCGGCAACACCGTCATACGTGCTGTGCTATCTTAGGTCTGGCACGGAAAACGATCCACTAGCCCTACTTGGAGCTTCAGAACTGGCTATAGACATTCGTTTCCGGCTGTGGTTGCTCACCAATGCCGTTGGTTGACTATCCAAGTTCGGACGATGAGGCTGAAGCCCAACTCACAAATTCCATACAGATTCCAACGAACGTTGGGAAGAGGAAGCGCATAGATGTAGAGCAAGACATTCCAAACTCAGCGCTTCCCCCCTTACCAGGATCGTTTCATGACCTTTATGCATCTACCGTTCGAACCAGCACAGTTGATGATCCGTCATCGCATGGCGGTCGAAAGCGGAAAGTCCCTCACATGGAAGGGAACTGGCCCACTCACGTATATCTGGAATGGTACCCGTGTACTGCACAGACAGTTCAGCTGCAGCAGCTCATCAAGGATGTCACCTCTGGACTGAGCTCGAGTAGTACACCGGTGCACTCGCTACTGCTGACAACTTTGTCAACACCAGCACCTCTGCACGTCTCCCTCTCAGCACCTCTAAGTCTGCGGACGCCGCAAAAAGATAGCTTCCTGGACATGCTCACTTCGCGCATCCTCAACTCAGGCGTTTCGGCCTTTTCTGTCAAATTGGGTGACCTAAGATGGGTATCCAATTATGATACGTCGAGATGGTTTCTTGTTTCGACTGCGATCCTGGACAGCGAACAGAGGGTGACTAAGGAGCCGGGTGCAATGAACACTTTGCTCGCTGCGTGCAATTCAGTGGCAGATGCCTTCGGCCAACCTAAGCTCTACGAGACCAGCAAACCAATCGCTGGCGCGGGAGACCTGGTGGGGCCTTCGTATACAGGAGCCAAGAATTCAATCAAGCGGCAAGATGTTGACCATAGCTCGATACCAGATCGCTCTGAATGCTTCCATATCAGCATTGCGTGGAGGCTGCAGAAGCCGTCCGTAAGCGAATGTGCCTCTATGTCCTCAAGCGAAGAACTAAAAAACATCCGCGTTAGGTTTGAGTGTGTCAAGATCAAGGTTGGAAACGTTGTTCAAAGCGTGGCCCTAAGAGGAAGAAGGGGAACTGGAATGACGCTGGTGAATGAGCCAGGACAGAAATGTTGAAGTTCGTTCGGAGAATGCCAGGAAGCTTAGGATCTTACCAGAGAATGCTCCCTGTTCATCGTCCAACCTTCGGAATCATAAGGCATGGTGTATCAAACTGGCCCACGGAGTCTTAGATCAGCCTTTCGGGGGCTTGTTGGCGGGCTTCCGTGACGTCTATCTGACTGTCGCGCCTCAGAGATAATCATTCAAATCACCTTATGCATTCCTGGTCATATAAGCTTGTGTATCTACATTAAAGGCAAAACTCGACGCCATCAGATGTGCAAGAGAACAGTGAAGTATCGAAGTACGACTACCCCTTGTTTCAATTACGAAGCCGACAGGGCCTCTTCCTGCTGGATGGCTTGCTACTGAATCAGGGACGTAGGGTAACTTCATTCCTACAGGGTTCCGTAGGACAGCAAGCAAGTTCTCTCCAATGCCTACATGTTGAGAGTTTGCTGTGTGAAGACCTTTACAAACACTCATACAACTAATTTTGTTGAGCAAGGCTGTGAGTTTTCGTCGAAGTCGTTGATAATCTTCATGCATCTGCGGCTAGGGAGAGGCGCCACGAACGGCTTATAAGGAGACGAAGGATATGAGAAACTACTGCCCGGCGTGGCCTCTGGAGCGTGCCGTTCAATATTGTTGTTGCTGTTGGGGAGGTTGGTAGTTGATAGGTCGTTTAAAAAGTAGGATATGTGGTTCAGGCTCATGGACCTCATAATGTTCCCACCCAAGACTCTGAAAGGTTTTTGTTAGGTTGTACTAGCCTCCACAAACACCCAAGATCTCTCACCTGAGTAATCCCTAGTCCTCTCCATTCCTCTTCCCATAGAAGCTTCAGTGTGCCCCTGCCTTGATCAAAGTAATCGCGTGGTATGGCCTTCAGCATCTGCTTTGGAAGCTGGACGTGTCTGTATTCATTTTCGCTGTCTGAGTATCTGGACATGATGTAATCAGCACAGAGCCTTTCCTGTCGCTTATCGGTGACGCTACCTTGCGGAGTAGTGGATTGAATCAATGAACTCTTCCAGCTTATCCTTTTCAGTATCTGTGAGAAGCCGCGGCTTCTTGTTTCGTCTACTATAGTCGATATCCATCGCGTGTGGAACGGGCTTCACGTAAGCGAAGATGTAACTGACTGCGCAAGGGGCAAGTTGGCCCTTTCGTTGTAGTTGGGAACCGGAGCTCCTTCACAGATCGTTCTGAGTCTCACCCAATGCAGTTGTCAAGTGCTTTACAAGGGTAAAAGGGTACGCCTGGTGTGGAAGGTTCTGGAATCTGGCTGTGTGAGGTGATGGGCAATGAGGAGCGTACAATAGTTCTGTATTGTCTTGGTCAGTAATTGTGTTCCTCCTGACATTCATCGAGACTACTTGCCTGCCTCAGACCAGCAGGACCAGTTCACGTTCGTATGCGTGCGCAAATGGTGGGGTACGTCTGTCGGCAAGTTTTCTGCTGTGGAAGCAAGAATGCAGAGCAGTGACCACGATCCACGGCGTCAAGCGGGCGCGTGCGGTGATGGAGGGGAAAACAAACGGGCCAATGGTCCGTGAACTTCTAGCTCGCAACGAATGGGCGGAACCTAGAACGTTGTAACGAGACCTCTCACGACGCCCGGATCAGTTCGATGCTGCCTTCGTAACCCGTGTCGAAAACGAAACGTTTATAACAAGTTCAGAGCCGTAGGGTAGGTAGCAGTGCCATGTGGTGGTGATGATGGTGGTGTAAACAGGGATCGGCAGGCGCTGGCACGTGCTTCTTATAGCATTGGAGTAACAACAACCGAGTATTCGCATACAAGACCGAATTTGGATGCGGCTATACTGCGTCACTGATAGGTCGGTGTTGTGGGCTCATCCGCTTCAGCATGTGAACGGCGTCCATAGTAGTTTCCGTCAGTCAGAGAGCGAAGCTCATGAGTAGGCTGGGGAACCATCACCGCCGACAGCGCGTACGACAATGCTGTCAAAAGTATGAACAAAGGACATGGTATTGAGCGCATAATCAAGATATCGACAGTTTGTCCAAGGATAGTCTAAGTATTTCCCAATCCACCACGCGCCGAGATATTTGGTGTCATTGCAGTCATCAAAGGAATGTGTAAGGGAGTAAGCCCAAGAGAGAGAATGCCAGCATATGGCCCTGCCACGATTTCCCTATACATGTACCTCAAGGAATATGTGCCATGTGAACCGTCCGCCAGCCAAAACAGAAATAAGAGTCGTTAGTGACCTTTTAAGGAGAGTGATGAAGAGAAGCCAAAGTATGGACAAGAATTGTCAATGGATTGTACATTGTTTGTAAATCGAGTAACCGAACACCGGAGCCCACGTAAGATCTCCAAAAGGTGAAGGAGATATTGACAGATCGCGTGAAGCATCGAACATCCAGGTTTATATCCAGGCTACTGGGGCAGAGTTGACGTCGTCGTTGAAAGCAACAGTCCAGAGGCACTCGATCTCATGCATGTACGCATTTGCATCGAATTTTGCCAGACCCTGACCCTCCATGAAGGCAATCTCTTCCAGATGTAGAGAATCTCGGACAACACCTCCAAACTCTTCCACGATCTCATTCAACTGCTCCAACTCCTTGCCGAAAGGATGTGACGATGACACGTCCAGACCGGAATCAAACATGTCGGCAGATGTCCGTGCTGACGAATAGGATGAACCCCGGAGATGAAGACTGTTAGGCGGCACAGTCTGCATTGACCTTTTCCTTGCGAGTCTCTCGTGCGCTTGCTTGCTGTGCGAAGGTGCTCTCTGTGGGATCACAGGTGCTGGGACATCAATAACAACGGAAGAGGTCGTGCGGTGAGACTTGATGCTGGTCAAAGAAGCGGCTCGCCTGGCCTTGCCATCTTTGATCGGAGGGAAGTAGCAGGAGAGGTGATTCGGCTCGGGCGAGATTGGAGATGACTCGACGGATGAAGCATCAGTCAGGCCAGGCGACGACGTGTCGAATGTCGACGAATGATCAGAGTCGTCGCTGCTGTGGGATGATGCTGAGGACGAGGATACATGCCTATATGTTGCAATGTCCGGTGCGTTGTAGGAAAGCATGTTGGTGGTCGAGATCAGAGCGACTGGCGCAGAGATCATGGAACGATTGATAGGCTTGTCTGCAGGCTTTCGGAGCGAGAATGCGCGGATCGGTGAGGAAGTTGAAGCAGAAGACGAATCTGTCTTCTTGCCCTTCCTGGTGAATGCACGTGCAAGTGACATGGTGGCGGCGGTTGGCTTTCGGCAGTCGATGCACGTTCTCCGGTATGTAGGTGAGCACAGTGTAGCACAAGGTGAAGATGAAGATCTCCAATATGCGGTTCCAGGCCCGGATTGAGGACGGAGAATTGTTAAAGATTAAAATGCGGGGTCTCGCGTGCGAGGGTGCGTGCGTCGATTGGCTGTCCGCTCAAAGTACCCTGCACCTACTATAGCAGTAGATGAAATAGGACGTTTCTCGTAGAGTGATGTACTAGAAGCAGCTGTACAGGTGGCCCGGCCGCGTTTCGCAGAGTTCAATCGAGCTTCTGATATCTTGTCGTGCAAATCGGGGTTAAAAATTGCGATGTCGCACTTGTCCTGTGAAGGATGTATCACAGACTTCGGGATTGATGGACGCGTGCTGACTTGCAGCTGTCGGAGGCCCAAAGAAAGATGGATGTTCCTGTTGGTCAACTTGTGGGGAAAAAAAGGTGAACTGGTTCGTTCAAGCAGGACACTGTCCGCTGTAGCAGTCGCACAGATGGCGATGTGTATGGGCGCAAAAACAAAGGATTCAAGGATGGTGGGTTCCAATTGTCGTAATGAGCGAACAATCAGACAGGTCGACTGTCACAAGAGAGCGCTGTGATACCGGTCGAGGTGATGGGGAGACGAAAAGAGAGGGAAAATCGAAGTGTTCTTTGTCAAGAGGAAGGGGTGGGGAGGGGAGGAGGATAAAAACCGCGAAAAGGCCCTGCGCTCTGTGATGGCGAAAAAGTGTGACGAGCCAGCTCGCCAGCGCAGCCCCGAACAATGTGTGTGATATTATTTAGTGCGATTTCTGTCTTTTGCCTGCGGAGCTGTTCCTCGCTCGTTGGGCCGGAACCAGCGAATCAAGTAAAGCCAGCCGGATGTGCCTGGCTTAGTCGATGAATCCGAGCGCTGCAGTGGTCGTCCGAAAAGAGCATGGATCGATGGATAGTTAGCGACAAGCCAACCAGCAGCGCGAAACAAGCAGTGCTGCTCCACCACAAGGTCCAATCAATCTTCTTGAAACCGTGGATCATGGAACAGTCAGCCAATGAACTGCTATCGATACTGGCGCCCGGACCCAGGGGCAGGTCGGCAATCGTTTCAGACGATTATGAGATCCGCTGGCCGGCCAAGGGCAGAAGTTTCAAGATGTTGAATAAACACTTGCAACCCCCGATCGTTTGTCTTCCAGTCTCTGAGGACCTGAAGTACAACTAGAAGGCGGTTTCCGCATAATGAATGCCATGTTCCAAGGCGGAACCAGCAATGGCTCGCATCCAAAGGCAGTCTGGTTAGACACCGTGTTCTCCCTGGTTTATCTCATTAAGCATTTGATACACGTGAGCTTGGGTGAGCGCTCAAGGTAAGTAGCTGCTGCGCGACACATTACTTGGTTTATCAACCTGATTGGGCGTCTGCTGCTGGAGGACAACAGAACCTCTACCATATTTAGCGCCGACAAGGCACTCACGCTCAGGTTCGCAGGTGTTGCACTCCATTCCTGGCTAACAGGAGGCTGAGAGCTTGCGTGAGTCCGCTCAACCTGCGCACAAAGCCCATCATTAGCCCCAAACCTACAGCATGCCTCAAGAGCATTGCACCTCAGGAACCTGTGCCTCTCCCAGGTATCCACATTACTTGATCGGAGTGTGACGGACCTTCCATGGATCCATTCATACTTCACCTTGAGCATCAAGTCCACTCGTCTCAATCGCCCCGAAACTGAAAAGTATATTTAAACTCTAGCTTCGGCATCGTTCCAGCGCCCGCATGGGCAAGTCAGTGTACACAGAACCTGAGTACTGCTTCTTTCCTTTACCACTTCTGCAACGCTCAGATGGCGACGGCAGTGGCGGTTTGCTTTTCTTCAGAGCTTTGTCGGCCGTGTAGGAAGCCCCTTTCTCATGTTTTCGAGAGACAGCAACCCGGCCGAAATCCGTAGTCATTCCACTCTATACAAGTGGTACTCACTACTCCTCCATTGACTCCCAACCGTCCTTTTCACCATTTTCGTCGTCATCAGCCACCGACTCTCCTTCTTCGGAGTCACTCTTGCCCTCTTGAAGGCCAACCAGCCGTTCCTTGACTTCTCGCTCCATCGCTGGAAACCTCGTAGCAAACGCTTTTCTGACTGCGGCATTGGTTGAGGTATCCCATATCTGGACCGAGCCCTTACTTCCTGCTACCGCCAAGCGGAATCCAACCTCTTTGTCGGGAGCGAAGGTTGTCGAGAAGACCTTTCCAATGCCAAGATCTCGGGACACCACCATGCTGGGACCATCTGGTGTCACGTTCCACAGCTTGACCGCTTTGTCGGTCGAGCCAGTGACCAGGAATCCAGGGATGACCGGGTTCACGTCAAAGGTGGTTACCGGCGATGAATGTGCTTGCAGTGTCCATATCGGCCTTGAGTCTGCGGGTGTGGCAGGGGCGTTACGAGCATCATGGTGATGTACAATGCCGGTCTCGGTCGTTATATAAAGAAGGTGAGGGTTGTGCGGGTCCCAGCGCACGCTCTCCACGTCTGATTCTACACCCCATCGAGGTGCTTTTGCGTCTGGAGCTCGCATGTCTGCAGCCACAGCTGTTCGGTCATAGCTGCCACTGAGGAGAACAGCAGGCTCTTGAGGGTTCCAGGAGACCGAGCATACTTTGTCGGTGTGATAAGTGTACGACTTTGCACACTTTGTCGAGTTGAGGTCCCACAGCTTGATCGTCTTATCCGCCGAGGCCGATGCGAGCAGGTTGCGATGCTGTCTGTTCGCTGCGAGTGAAAGCACGGCGTCAACATGATAGTTGTCATTCGCCTTCTTAGATTTCTTCTTGGGCTTCTTTTTTTTAACCTTGCCCTCGCTCTCGGCCTCCTCTCCCCCCTGTCCAAGGATCGCATTAGGATACATGCCGTCTACCACGTCCAGATCCCAAAGTTCGATATCAGGATCCATTGTACCGACAGCCACATAATTTCCCCTGCCATTCGTGTCCACAGCCCCACGGCCGACGGGCATATCTAACCATTCAACAGCTAGCGGTATGGCCGGGAGCATGATATCGTGATGTACGTAGAGGTTGTCCTCCGTATCTTCATACACATAAACTTCTAGATGTGCAACCTCATCCTCTATCCGTGCTGCGAGGACCATGTTGTCGGTGGGGAGTATTTGCAACTCTTCTCGTTCCTCGTCCTCATCCCCTTCAGGCAGAGTAACATATGGATCTTCTTCGTTGGCATCATGGTACACAAGAGACTTGATGTTGCCGAACACGCCCATGGTATCACCATCGCCGTCCTCATTCCTGTCCGGCTCGTCGTCATAATGCTCGAGATCGTACTCTTTCAGGTCATCATCGATATCCGCAACCGAGTTGACACCATTGACACCACTGCCTAGCTTAACACCCTCGTCATCTGAATCCCCTTCATCCTCGTCGTGCTCCTCGTCTCTAGCTCTATCCAGATCTTCCCTTGCATCGTCCAACTTTAGTTTCGAGAGTTGCGCAATCCGGGAGTATTCGTCGTCGTCAAAGACGTACTTGGTTGGGAACTCAGAAGCGAAACCCCGCGGTACCCAGGCGGTTGCAGTAATCATAGACATGGTGAGTGAAAGATGCACCTATAAGGTTGATGACTGCTTGAGTTCTTGGTACTTCCAAACGTCCTCACTTCAGAACTTCCTGGAGAAATTGTTAAGGTGGGCTGAAATCTTGGCGGCAGAACATCACACCGCCCACTGTTTCTCTCGGGCAAACCTCAACCAGCTGTAACTGCCTCGGTGGAAACCTTGCATCATCATAAGAAATCGTTCCACTGGAGAGGTCGCACTCATCTCCAACATGGCTCGTGAGGATAGCCCCAAGCGGCGGAAGCTTGATGTAAACAGATATGCGCCATCGCGACCTCATACCTCGTGGCAGTCCCGAGCGGCGCAAACACCCCGTATCCGAGACCGTGGCTCTCCGAGACCGCCGACACCTCAAGTAGATCAGCATCCACCGAGGTCCCCAGGGGCGCGGAATGGAACTGTTCCGCGACAGGGTGAATTTGACGGACCTGAGGCGGGCTGGGACAATGAGGACACTACCGCGCTCGACCGCGACTGGTACGGTGGGGAGGAGAACGGCCATAGTTTTGGCGATGAGACGCATAATCCTTTCGGTTCTGCACACACGACGTGGGCGGATCAGCAGCGAGAGGCGGAGCTGTTGGCCCGGAAAACAGGTCGGAGAGTAAACGCACGCCAGGTCCAGAAGCAGAAGGAGGTGGATGCTTGGGAAACAAACAGGATGTTGGCGTCCAACGTGGCACAACGACGGGACATGGGTGTATATGGTGACTCTTTGGACGATGAGGAAGAGACAAGAGTTCACCTGCTAGTGCATGAGCTCAGACCTCCTTTCCTGGATGGGCGAACGGTCTTTACGAAGCAGGTGGACCCAGTCAGCGCTGTAAGGGATCCACAAAGCGATATGGCGGTCTTCGCTCGCAAGGGCAGTAAGGTGGTCAAGGAACGGAGGCAGCAGAAGGAAAGGCAAAAACAGGCTCAGGAAGCCACCAAGGTCGCGGGCACGACATTGGGAAATATTCTAGGCGTCAAAGATGCTGAGGGGGATAGCGCCGTGCCGGTGAACGGTGAGGAAGGCATGAAATCCAACAAGTTTGCCGCACATTTGAGAAAAAGCGAGGGGCAGAGTACGTTTAGCAGGAGCAAAACACTTCGCGAGCAGCGCGAATATCTCCCTGCATTTGCTGTCAGAGAAGAGCTGCTTGGTGTCATCCGAGATAATCAGGTAATCATTGTGGTGGGCCAAACGGGTTCCGGCAAAACGACGCAGCTTACTCAGTTCCTGTATGAAGACGGATACGGTAAGAGTGGGCTCATTGGCTGCACGCAGCCACGTCGTGTCGCGGCAATGAGTGTCGCAAAGCGTGTAGCTGAAGAGATGGAGGTGAAGCTGGGCGGCTTAGTCGGCTACGCCATCCGGTTTGAGGACTGCACGAGCAAGGAAACTGTGATCAAGTACATGACAGACGGCGTGCTACTGCGAGAATCTCTGAACGAGCCTGATCTGGACCGTTACTCCTGCATCATCATGGATGAAGCACATGAACGAGCGCTCAACACTGATGTGCTTATGGGTCTGATCAAGAAGGTGCTAGCACGCAGGAGAGACCTCAAGCTTATCGTCACATCAGCAACAATGAATGCGGAGCGCTTCTCTAATTTCTATGGGGGCGCTCCGGAGTTCATCATACCTGGACGCACGTTCCCCGTGGACATACAGTATTCCAGGTCGCCTTGTGAGGACTATGTGGACAGTGCAGTAAAGCAGGTGCTGGCTATCCATGTCTCCCAGGGCCCTGGTGATATTCTGGTGTTCATGACCGGACAAGAGGATATTGAAGTGACCTGCGAACTCATCGAGGAGCGGCTGAGATTGCTAAATGATCCGTCACCACTACTTATCCTTCCCATATACAGTCAAATGCCGGCTGATCTCCAGGCCAAGATTTTCGAAAGGGCGCCGCCTGGCATTCGGAAGGTGGTTGTGGCCACGAATATCGCCGAAACCAGCTTGACAGTAGACGGAATCATGTACGTCGTGGATGCGGGCTTTTCGAAGCTTAACGTGTATAATCCGAGGATGGGCATGGATACCCTTCAGATAACCCCAATCTCCCAAGCGAACGCGTCGCAGAGAGCAGGTCGTGCCGGTAGAACTGGGCCTGGCAAGTCCTTCCACCTTTACACGGAGCGTGCCTTCAAGGAAGAATTCTATGTTCAAACCATACCCGAGATACAAAGGACGAATTTAGCAAACACCGTGCTTTTGCTCAAGTCTCTGGGCGTGAAAGATCTGCTTGACTTTGACTTCATGGATCCACCACCTCAGGATACCATCACCACCTCGCTATTCGACCTGTGGGCTCTCGGCGCTTTAGACAACATTGGGGAACTTACGACGTTAGGACGCAGTATGACAGCTTTTCCAATGGACCCTTCACTGGCCAAGCTCGTTCTAACAGCCGTTCACAACGGTTGCAGTGAGGAGATGATAACCATCGTCTCCATGCTTTCCGTACCCAACGTCTTCTATCGGCCCAAGGAACGTATTGAGGAGTCAGACGCCGCCCGGGAGAAGTTCTTTGTTCCTGAATCCGACCATCTCACCCTCCTCCATGTCTATCAACAGTGGAAGATCAACGGGTACTCGGACGGCTGGTGTGTCCGCCACTTTCTCCACCCCAAGGCCCTTCGCCGGGCAAAGGAAATCAGAGAGCAAATCTCCGACATTATGAAGATGCAGAAGATGGAACTCATCAGCTGCGGTACAGATTGGGATATCATCCGGAAGTGCATTTGCGGCGGTTATTACCATCAAGCCGCTAAAGTCAAGGGTATCGGGGAATACATCAATCTGCGCACAAGCGTTACCGTTCAGTTGCATCCTACAAGTGCTCTGTATGGTCTTGGTTACCTTCCGGATTATGTGGTATATCACGAACTCATACTTACGTCCAAAGAGTACATGTCCTCTGTGACCTCTGTTGATCCGCATTGGCTGGCCGATCTGGGCGGAGTTTTTTACTCAGTCAAGGAGAAGGGCTATTCAGCCAGGGACAAGCGTGTAACCGAAATCGAGTTCAATCGGAAGGCGGAACTGGAGGCCATGATGGCGGAGGACAGAGCGAAGGAGATCCGGAGGCTCGAAGAGGTGGACAACTCGGCTAGGGTCGTGGTCAAGAGGCCCGCTAGCAGTGCTGTCAGAAGAGTTGCTACACAGGGGTCGGTGAAGAGACCTTTGACGCCACGAATGGGTAGGGGGTTTTGAACTAGGCTTTGGAAAGCGTTCGTGACACGGTACAGACCTGCATCATTCTTCTGTAGACAATCCGTGATGCCGCTATACGGGCCGCTTGAGGAAAAGTTTGGCACCGTTTAGAGCAGATTACATGTGCTGCAGTTATCAGTCCGAACGCCTTGTAGTGTGCCACTGTACACAATCACAATCCCTTATCTCTTGATTTTCCCGTTCAGACTGTTCATCGCTCACAGTGTGTCAACTGCAACTGCCAACACATTCTCGCTTCACGTGGTCAAAGATAGCTTTAACATGTTTAAGTCAGCAGGAACCATATAGTAATATATGTACATCCCATGTGCTCCCGTCAAAGAAAAGGAAAGCAGGCGTCACAACGCCCGGAGAGGAAGCCACCGTTACATCGCAAAAACCATGGTAGCCTGACCCGTCGACTAGTTCAAGAAATGCAACGTGCCAATCTGAGTCTTCTCTACCTCTGGCTGCCTATAAGAAAGGAAAGGATAATGCAACTGGCTAGAGTTACTGCTCACTGTTGCCAGTAATTTTCGAATAAAGTACAAAGATCTCACTGAACGCTCGATCTCTCCTAAATATGCTGGCCCTGACAAACGGAAGATTAAGAGGTAGAACTGACCCCCTCTGTTGCCGCAGTTGCAGCTTCGGCGGATGCTGGCTCCACCTCTTTGGTTGCAGAAACCTCAGTCTCAGCCTTGCTCGCTTCCTGCATTGTGACGTCGGCCTCATCCATAGCCTTGTTACCAGCGTTGTCATCAGTCTCAACAGGCGCTTCGGCTGGTTCAGTGGAAGGTAGAGCCTTATCGTCTGTAACCTCTTCCACAGTGCCATTGGTTGTGGCCTTGGCCGCATCGTTAACTGCATCGGCTGCGCTTGACTCTGCGACCATGACCGCATTCCATTTGGCTAGAAGTGCGGTGGAACGATCCTTGAAATTGTACACCTCTTCCTTCGGAATAGATGCGAGACGGAGTATTCCTTTGAGGACCTTGTTGACCTTCGTGGTGCGAATGATGGAAGCCTCCAGATCGGGGTGAGCCTCAAGGGACGCAAGATGTTCGCTCATTGCCTGCATCTCTTCCTCTTTTGGAGTCTGGTCGCGTGTGAGAAATCCTCTTTGTAGCTTGTGCCGCAACCATAGGACTGTCCGCTGTTAGTCAATGCTTTGAGTAAGAAGTGATCGTTGGTTACTTACTTGACTTCTCACGTCTGGCTATCTTCTCTTGCTCGGTAAGGCCTTGCTCCTCATCTTTAGGAGAAGCTTTTTCGTGATCTTCCTCCTCTTGTTGCTTTGCAGACGTCTTCTTGGGCTTTGGAGTTTTCTTCTTCGCAGCAGACTCGCTTGCAGGGGTTTTAGGTCCATTGACCTTCAATTTGTTGGTTTTCGGGGTCTTCGCAGGCTTGTCAAGTCAGATAGGCAAGGAATCATATCAAAGATGGGCGCACTCACCTTCTGACCCTCAACTTCGCTGTCCGCATCGGCCTTACGCTTCTTGGAAGCCTTCGGTTTCTTCTTGTCTGGCTCGGCCTCGTCGTCGTCGACAGCGTCCTCCATCTCGACATCCTCATCATCGGAGACTTTCCCTTTTGGTTTGCCTTTCTTCTCTTTCTTCGCAGCCTTCTTCTTAGCGGCTTCTTCAGCCTCCTCTGCGTCGATCTGGCGGCGCTGGTCATGCTCGGCTAGTACGTGCTTGAAGTATTCCAGATCGTGATGCTCAGCTCCAATTTGATAGGCCTCCCAGAGCTGTTTGGTTTTCTTGCCCTGATCTTGGGCTTTGAGGGATTCGGTGTCCAGTGGAGTAAGGGCAGTATTTGGCACCCATCCGCTGCAAGAAGCGTCAGCGAAAAGATCCGAGCAGACATCCAAGAGCTTGCAGAATGGTTCTGCACTTACAATTCGTTTGTGCCCAAATACATCATTGGGTATGTGCGATCCTTCGCATGCTTGCCACCTTCGAGGAAGTCTTCACGGTAGGTGCCATCGACTCTTTTCGCACTCACCGGTCGATTGGCAAGGAGGCTCGCGGGTAACATCTCCTCGTCACATACGATTGCTGGCCACGGTGGATAGCCTTTCAGTCTTGCCCAAAAGTAATCACCAGGCTCCGCTGCAAGGTTTAGGTTTGCACTCGACTTCTTCTTGTTCAACTTCTTCGTTTTGTGTTCCGGAATGCCTCCAGCTGATTTGCGCCGCTGATTGTTCTTTTTGGAAGAAGTAGGGGTACCCTCAGCGCCGTCAGCTGCGCCCTCGCCGGTGTCAGCTGCAAGAGCGGGTGAGCCGTCAGGCGCAGTAGTCTCCTGACCGGCATCGGCGACCGCTGTGACATCGTCCTCTTTCATCTTAGTATCACCTTGTGCGTCCGTGGAAGCAGGGACGTCGGCGGCGGAGGCGGCGGATATAGGTTCACCTAAAGGACACGCGAAGCGTTCAGTACACATACGACAGTGCGTGTGTAGTGCTTCAAGATACTCTCTTACCTTCAGCGTTGTCCTCTTCCACGACAGACGCGCCGTTCACCATCTTCTCACTTGTGTCGGCAGGAACAGTCGACTCAGCAATGGGCTTTGCGACATTGTCATCCACCGACGCGACCTCAGCCTTGGAGCTATCTGCCATTATTCGTGGTACGGTATGCGTCGCGAGAGTAGAAGGATGTCGTAATACTATCAAGGTATCGCGAGGAGAGCGCACGCACTGTGGACTGTGGATGATGCAATGTGCAGACGATTGCGCAACAATGAGAGTGACGAGGTGAGAGATGTTGAAGTGGATGGGAAAGAGATAAGTTGATGGAGTTGATGGA
Organism: Floridaphiala radiotolerans; assembly: GCA_022813185.1. Classification (NCBI taxonomy): domain Eukaryota; kingdom Fungi; phylum Ascomycota; class Dothideomycetes; genus Floridaphiala; species Floridaphiala radiotolerans. The sequence continues at coordinate 115,907 of JAKLMZ010000052.1, read as the reverse complement.
TGGAGGTTGGAAAAGACGCGTGCGTGGTGGAGAAAAAGAAGAAGGAAGTTGTTGGTTTCGCACGTTCCACTTATTCGTACTTCGGAACAGTACTCTACTCGCACGTGACTGAATGGAGGTTCCACTCAATAACGACGAAGTGAACCGAGACAACAATAGGAAATGCAGCACACCATTGTAAAATGAAAGCACCTCACTTCGACTAGAACCTTCGGCCCTTTCTTTACGACACCCTACCTCTGCAAGGCGTTGAAGTGAGGCAGTCGTGCTCCCAAGTGCCGTGGAAGGTTGACGCGCGATGACGGGGCTCCCCGGCCGCCCGAACGTCGCTTGGCCAACAGCACCCACCAGCCGCTCCAGTTCTCGTCAGCCGCGATGAAGGGTAGTTGATCGATACATCGCTCGGAAACTAAGAGCATAGTTAAGATGCTCCAGTACGAAATGGAGAGAGAGGTTTGGCGGTTCGCGTCCGAAGTATTTGTGAACCCGTGCGCGATCAAGCAGTGCGTAATTGAGTAGACATCACTGCTCTCACATCGCGTCTCTCTTCCTCAAGGACTAGACTCTCAAGCATTATCGGTATTGCCCAGGGGCATGCAGGCTTCTTTCGTTTCCGACGTTTGCGAGGTACTTGTACGGCGGCTGCGCTTCTCTGTGATACACAGTGAACATACTATGCCATGCAACATCTTCCACGCTATATCGCTCCGCCGTGCTTGGAAAAGGCGGCAACCTGAATAGACCAGGGCACGAGAAATGCTTACCACACCCACCAAAACGCAGCATTCACTGCCGCCCCAGTATGCATATGGTCCTGGGACAATCATACAGTGCTGCTCTCTACCCGTTCAAAGCAACAGTTTGCCAATCCAAATGCTTGCGATTACACCGCGCCTGAAGTGAGTGAAAGCATGAGGGTTAACCCATACTCGTAACAGCCTAGAGTCTGCTGCAGAGATCAGCTCCCATGTCTAGAAAGTGGCATCATTGGAAGGTCAACTGACCGAACAAACTTACCGTCATCAACAAGTGAGATCTGGCTTGGAGGAGGCCAGATCTGAACTTGACGCAAATAAATTTAAAGATTACGTTGAATCAGTGTAAAGTAATGTTTCGATCCAGTTGCACCGCTTGCTTCCGGACTTGCCTACTGCTTTTGCACGGCCATTTCGAGAACTTCGAAGGAGATGGACACAGATTGAACAGTTCGGCCTGCTGTAGGCCTAGTCCCAATATCAAGAGATGACTTGAATTGTCGGTTCGGCCTTCTGATATCTGTCAGCGAGTCGTTCCCAATATCCCTGAAACACTTGCCTTGATGAGAATCCGCAATTTACTCTTCAGTCTGCTTGTGTCTGCTGTCTAAAGTACCCAGAACCTATGACCATCAAGGTTGCCACATGTATGAGCCCTTTCTTGCTTACAGTAAAGTATAGTGTAAGAATTGTGTGTAACGACATATTCATTGTAGGAGTTAAGCGGAAGATCCAACATATAGATATTGAGTTTTGCTCCTGATCCTTCCTCAGGCGAGTAAGGCTAGGCTGACCGTCATCCTTATAGGTTACTAAACTGCAACTGTCGCCCAACACGCACCTAGGAAATGAGCGCCCATACAAGTGAGACGGGAAAGACTTTTTCTCAAAGGGAAGCTCGTGGCAGAAGCTTGACGGTCAGAAATGGCGTAACTTTCAAGCTATCAATGAAGTATAAGACTCGAAGCTGGGACTAATGTTCGCAAGTAGTCGGTCAATACAAGCCTGATGAATTTAGAACCTACCGTTGTATTATAACTGATACTCTTGCTTAACCTTGAACTCTTACAGAGTTTCGGGTCGTCCTACGTATGAAGTCTATGAGCCGTCCCATCTGGGCAACTCCATCGAATCCCCAGGCGAGGGTGCTATAATCGCTCTCCTGTACGTATTAAAGAGAGAAAGAACCCGGTAGGATAACAACGATGCCCAATATGAAGCGAGGAAGACATCGTCTGCCAGTCGCTCATTCTCCAGACCGAGCAGAGGCCTCTCAAAATCTCTTCATTTGTCCGGTCGTCATCACGACCACTCATGTTCGGAGTCGTACTTTCAGCAACACGGAAGATCGAGATCGGATGACGAAGGGTTTACGAGCACGCATGAAGCATTCCGATGGACGAGAGCTAGGCTTGGTAGTAAGGGAAGACCAAGGGGTCACTGCCCGCTTTAATAGTTAGTGTTGCCGGGGCCACAAGAGACACTTGGTAGTCGGAAGAAGCATCTACTGACAACGCGATCGCTGCGAGTTGAAGATCTCTAGATGCTCGGGTGTTGTTAACTGCCAGTCAATGCTTGTGTTATGTGTGTAGAGGTGGCAGATGGATAGACTGGGCAGTGCCAAGCCGGAACCGAGAGATCATCACGTGCTCTTCTGGCCATCGGATATCATCGTTCATCTGACTACCGCATGCGTGCGCTCCAGGTTGTCAGCGACATCTGGCTACTGTTTCATCATGTCTACGGGTGGAACAAAGATGGCTCAGGCATTGAGTCCTTCAAAAGATACATACACTTGTTGGATCCGAATTCTCCCTGCAGGCCACGAAGTGTCCGCTTCTCTGACATTCCATGCTTGACATCCATGCGGCTGGAAGAGCAGCGGTGGAGTACATTGCCTTAGTTTGAGCATATCTCAGAACATCGGGTCGACTTCAAAGACATCAGCATATCGCCCATTCCAGCAAGGTGGCCCATCGCTATGGGCCGAATGCAGCAGGCTACGATCAGATGTTGGATTACAGATGAAAAAGCGCTGGTCATGGGTACACTATTCAACAAGCTAATCAAAAACAGTCCACGAGCCTACAAGGCAGTCGCTTTGGCCAGCATTCTGTTTTGAGCGCATGCGAAAAGTTAAGTCACGAATACGTAGGCGTCGCTCATACTAAAAGCTATCAGGTACAGGATGTGTCACTGCTTATGCTCTACATAGACGTCTCCAGCTGTCAGGATTGTTTTCAATCTTGCAGGCGTTCATAGCATTCCTACAAACCTGCATTAACTGCCTCTAACAATAATCCATTAAATTACACGGTACCTTTTTCGTCCTCCAGCTTTCCAAACTAGAGCGCAAGAGCAACAATGAAGATACCAACCGCCCCAGCACCGGCAACTCCAACCCTTGTTTGGGCGCCCAGCCCACTTGAAGTAGCCGCAGCAGCACTTCCCGTAGCGGTAGCAGACCCTGAAGCAGTTCCACTTGGAGTATCAGGTGACGCTGACCCAGAACCTGCGTTCGAGGTGGCAGACGCAGCATTAGAGGCAGCGGTACCGGTGACTCCACCAGTGGCAGCAGGAGCAGCGGCCAAGGTTTGGCCCGTTGGGAAGAAGGAGCTGTAGCATGCCTGCTGGCATTGGGCGTAGCGCTGGGTATCCTCAGGAGAACCGTTACCCTGGTCGCACTTCATAGCACATTCGGTGGTCTGGTTCATTTGCGACGCGTTCGGATGAGCAGTACCGACACAGTTCGCCTGACACATGACATCACCCGGGTTGCCTATAAGCAACGGTTAGAGTCTCAGGTTACCAATTTACCTCCAATGGCGGGAACTTACAAGCTGCCAGACAGGTCTGCTGAGGGGTCAAAGAGACGGTGGGTGTAGCAGTAGCGCTGACAGCAGACGGTGCCATAGAGTCAGTTGCCTGAGGGGCGGCAGAGACTACGGCCAGAAGACCAGCGATAACGATGGCTGCAGAGAAACGCATGGTGATTGTTGGTATTGTCTTCTGAACAGCGCTTGGTGCTGATAACTAAAGATTAAGAAGTGTTTTTTTAATGTGCTGCTGGACTGGAATTGAAGGACAACGAGTGACTGGGAGTGACCTAACGAGCGTAGTGAAGTCAAAGATGCGACGGAAAATTAAATTCGTTGGGAGGGAAAGAGCGAAGACCCAGTCTAATAAAATAGAATCTGGGGAAATGATCATGCTATGCAGGGCTTATTTACGAACCTACCTTAGCGTGCATTTTCAGGGGCATGGATCTGGGCAATCACCCTCCCTGCCTTGGGTACCATGACGGCGGGGGCTACCGAGTGTTAGCGCCAGGCTAGCGCGAATATTGGTCATGGCGCGTCCCCATCTCGGGCTGCGTTCCTCAACGCGTCTTTGCTTGGTGAGGTAGGTGGCATTGAAGACGCAGAAGGCATCGGATATTCACCAGAGGTTCGCCTTGCCGCACCTTCGAATGATGGAATTTGGTAGTGATGACTATGGTCATATCGATGACGAGGCATTTCTAGCGGCTGCAACTCAAGTGGACGTTATCAACACCTGTGACGACGACTTCGTCCCTTCGCCACGGCCACACAAGCGAATCAAGACTGCAACACGAACATGGGTTTCGAGTAATGCAGAGGACAATGCAAGCAAGCACTTCGAGCGAAGCGCGGCCAGAATCGTTCGAAGAGAGACCCTCTCTCCTTACCACAGAGATCAGGCAACGTCCATCCGACCCCTGCCGGCTTTTTTACCCCTCGCACATGCTGCCCGGGTGCAATGTGTCAAAGGCGGCAAACTGACCCCTCCGCGAACTTCAAGAGGGCCGTTGACGACGAGAGAGAACGGAGCTTCTATCAGCTCGGTACGGCCGGTGGAGAGGGCGGATAGCTCGAACGACAGGTGCGCACCGAAAACTGTGGACGGATTTGCCTGGACTGACGAGCCATCGCAGCTTGACATCACGGTTTACCACTGAACAGGAGCTCGTCAATAGGAGGCCTAGTGCTTCCGCTTCTTCGTCCTCACTCCCGGAAGCAGAAGGAGAAAACCATGACAGGAACATGGGCGCCCGGAAGCAGGCAGTAGCGCCACGAATGCCGGCTGCCGTTGGGACAGGTCTTCGACAAACCACACTTTTTGGTACCACCGTGCAGCCCATGCGCGCTGCTTCTCAGGCCCCCAAGACACACCATTTCCCTCTTGTAGACAGAACTGAGCCGCCCACTCACCACGAGCTCGATTATGACGCGCTCTGTACGTGGATTTATCCAACGAATCTAGGCCGAATAAGAGATTATCAGTTCAATATATGTCATAGAGCCTTGTTCCACAACTTGCTGGTGGCCTTACCTACTGGCCTTGGGAAGACATTCATCGCCGCGACTGTGATGTTAAACTTTTACCGGTGGACAAAGTCTGGACAGATAGTCTTCGTAGCGCCTACGAAACCTTTGGTAGCCCAGCAGATCAATGCCTGCTACAACATTGCGGGTATCCCAAGGTCAGATACCACCTTACTTACGGGGCAGGTGAAACCAGCATTACGAGCTGAGGAGTGGGAATCCAAACGTGTCTTTTTCATGACACCCCAGACGGTGGTCAATGACTTAGCACGGGGATATGCAGATCCTAAACGCGTCGTGCTTCTAGTTATTGACGAAGCACACAGAGCCACGGGAGGATACGACTATACAAAGATTGTACAGCATCTTCGCCGCTTCAATCAGTCCTTTCGTGTATTAGCTCTGACTGCCACACCGGGATCGACGATAGAAAGCGTGCAGCAGGTCATCGATAGTTTGAGCATCTCGCGCGTCGAGATTAGGACCGAAGAGTCCCTGGACATCAGATCATTTATACACAAAAGAGAGATTACGACTGTAGAATTCGACCTATCGGAGGACATGTCGATGTTACTGGACCTTTTCTCCACAGCGCTGAAGCCAGTACTAGCTCAATTGAATCAGCAGAACATGTACTGGATGAAAGATCCAACCCAGCTCAGCAAATTTGGCCTGCTCGACGCACAGAAGAGATGGATTATGTCCGATGCTGGAAGAAAGGCACCAGGAGGCCTGAAGGGCGCTGTGATTGGCAGATTTACTGCAATGATCAAGTTCGCGCATTGCATTGAATTGCTTAAATATCATGGTATAGCCGTGGTTTACCATAATCTCTTGAATATTGCCGACGGTATGGATGACGGTTCGCAACGGAAGAATAAGTTCGTTGCCCAGGTCCGGGATGATGAGAACTATCGGAAAATGATGGAGCGGATGAAGCGGATGATAAACGACCCAGAATTCGTCGGCCACCCGAAGCTGGAATACTTGAGAAGCGTAGTCTTGAACCACTTCCTAGATGCGGGAGAAGGTCAAGACAATGCATCAAACACACGGGCAATGGTATTTGTGTCGTTTAGGGACAGTGCGGAGTGGGTGGTGAAAGTCTTGAATAGACATAGCCCAACTCTACGTGCGCATGTTTTCGTAGGACAGGCAAGTTCCAAAGGAAGTGAGGGCATGAGTCAAACCAAGCAGCAAGAGATCATGGATAAATTCAAAAATGGTACCTTCAATACGCTCGTAGCTACATCCATTGGTGAGGAGGGTCTGGATGTTGGTGAAGTCGACATCATTGTTTGCTACGATGGATCAGCGTCCCCGATTCGTACTTTGCAGCGCATGGGTAGAACTGGGCGAAAACGAAAGGGCAACATCGTATTGCTGCAGGTCAAGCCGAAGGAGGTGAATGACTGGATCAAGGCGCAGGACAACTACTCTAAGATGCAGGAAATGATCGCTTCAGGCGCTAGGTTTACGTTTCACGATGAGCAGTCAAGGCGCATCATTCCCAAAGACATGACGCCCGCTGTCGACAAGCGAGTGGTAGAAATCCCCGTTGAGAACTCACAGACGGAACTACCGGAACCGCGGAGGAAGAGAGGCAAGGCTTTGAAGAAACCACCGAAGAGGTTTCATATGCCGGATGGTGTACGTACAGGTTTTGTGAAAGCATCAAGAATGAGTGAAGATGAGGACGACACGATGAGGCAGCCTGCAAAACAGGAATCTCACAATCGTTCCCATGAGAAGCCGACGTTGGTACCACCACTTGAGTCAGTGCTCCTAAGCGCTGTCCAAGACGAACAGTTAGGGCGTAACTGGCAATACATTCATCAAAATAGCGACCTTACAATATCTGTCCCCAGTCTCAAAGCTCAGTCACTGAAGCAGCGCACCCTACGACCGTACAGATTTGTTGGACATGGCCGCGCGAGCAGAAGATTCGTCGATTTAGTAAACAAGATGGGGACTATGGACGCGAATCCTGCGGAACTCCGTCGGGACCACCTAGTTATGTCCGATTTGGAAGGGCATGGCCTTGATCTTGTAGACGAAGATGCAGCCGACGGTAGAGAGGACGAAGCAAACGTGGAACAAGTTCGTAAAAAAGGGCGTGCCACAAAACCCTCGGCAGCCCCTCAGTCGCGAGGGCGAATTCTGAAAACCTTCCAGTCGCCTCTCACGGCGATGGAGGCTGAGAGCAGCAGCCCTCCTCAATCCTCCGTAAGGATGGTGCTGCCTTCACAAGGTGAGTTCCTGGGCAGTCAAGACACCTCGGGGGAGGAAGAGGAAGAAATTTTCGATTCCGAATTGGCCGATTTTGTAGTGGACGATGCGGCTTCAGTGGAGATGATCAGTTCCTCTCTGCCGCCATCGTCTTTCAAGCCAAGCGAGCCCTTCTACGTTCCCCTGAAGAAAGTGGAAGGTGACGACTCAAGCGATGATGACTTGAGTCTTGAAACAGGCATGATCTCTACACGAGTGGCCGAGCCTGAACTCGCAACCACACCGACTGGAGAGGTTCAACTAAAGCGGCAAGGTGTCCGTAAGCGGAGAATCGTTGAAGAGGATGACAGTGATTGAATCATCATGGCTCTGTCTGGTAAAGAATTTACGCCAGGCGCTCGTTGCCGAGGCCATTTCTCAACTTGTATCTTGAGGTCCACATAACCACGGAGTGCAAACCTTGCCTGTACTTCTAGTGAGCGAGGACAATGTCATAGTTCCGACGCAATATCGCTGGCATTGAATGCATGCAGATATGTGTCGTGCATGAACCGCAACCCCACACTTCTCAGGTGATGATCGCTTGCTGTTGCCCCTCAGGGTCCATGCGTGTTGCTAAGCTAATAACCAAGGAGACTCATGATTCCAATGTTTTGCACAGCGTCTTAAGCTTCAACAATGGCCGATCCTTTCGATAGCGCACTGTATGACTCTCATTCCCAGAGATGAACTTCTCTGGGCTAATCATCCACTAGTGACCTCCTCCGCCGCCTAAACCCAGCACACACAGCGCAAAACGTCGAGACGATATGCGATCTCCAACCCGAGCTCCAGGACGACCTACTGCAGTCCGTTGACGTGCCCCTTGCTGTCCGGACATGTCCAAAGACTACCAAACAATATCTTGCATGCGATTACAACCGCGATGGTGACAGCTGGAGGAGCCCATGGAGCAACGAGTTTGATCCGCCAATTGACGATGGTGCGGAAGGCATTCTGCCGAGTGAGAAGTTGAGAAGGCTTGAGGTCGAGGCAAACAATGCCTTTGATATCTATAGGGAGCTGTGAGTCTGTTTGCAAGGCGGCCGTGGAGAAGAAAAAGACTCAGCGCTCTTAGCTACTATGAAGGCGGAATATCCAGTGTCTACTTTTGGAACCTCGACGATGGCTTTGCTGGCTGCGTGCTTCTGAAGAAGAGTAAGTGTTCGCAACTTGGTGTGGGGGCTTTACAGTGTGAGATTGCTAAAGGTCCTAGGCGTATCGCCTGGCAACAAATCATCCGGTGCATGGGACAGCATACATGTTCTTGAGGTGGTCGACCGAGGCCGCACAGCACACTACAAGCTTACCAGCACAATCATCCTCAGTTTGGGAACATCATCAGAGTCATTAGGCGCGCTTGACCTTAGTGGTAACATGGTGAGACAGGTAGAAGAGGACAGGCCCGTGGACGACGAGATGGGGCACATTGCGAACATTGGCAGGGCATGTGTTCTTCTTCGAATCTTCGAAATACTTCACACTAACAAGTCTCATTAGATGATTGAGGAAATGGAACTCAAACAGCGGAACCTCTTGCGTACGCCTTGAGCTGCTTGTTATGCATACATGACCCGTAGCTAACCATGTCAACAGAAGAGGTGTATTTCGGCAAAGCAAAGGACGTGGTTGGAGACCTGCGAAGTACGTTTTCAGCGCACCGAAACTTCTACATATCTATCAAGAACGATGATCTGACTACCTCAACAGGCATCTCGTCATTGACCGAAGCAAACAGGGATAGAGCAGCGCACCGGGAAATTATTAGCAGCATGGCTCGGTAATCGGATGTTCCAGCATTCTTCATTCTAGAAGCGAAAGGTGCAGATCTGAGCCCTCGAAGAAATTATCGATTAGAAACCGCTTGAAGTGAGGCAGCTGCGAAAGCCTCTGCAGCACCATAGAGTGTTGTAGCACTGGAATACCATAGTGTGCGATGTGCCAATCATTGAACATATGAGGCTCTACACGTCTCCATGTGAAAGATCAAACGTCCAGGAGGATCACGTGGGGGTGTATGAAATCAGCCCGGCGGAACTTCGGAGCTGAACAATAACGCGGTGACCACACTACACAAAAAACCCATCGAGTGCGCAGTTGCACTGTCTGCGGACAACCAAATGAAAGCTCTAGGTCAGGTATGTGGATACTATCTTCTAGAATACACCTTCATATGATGAGAAACACAGACTTTGTAAATTTTTATAGGAAGAGCCGGAAAAGGTATAGCTGGCATCGTCAAATGCCTGTTGTCGATGCTTATACTTAGAGTCTCTGAGCAAAATCAGTAGCGATCGTGCCCATGCTAGATCAGCACGAATATAGGCTAACACACTGCTCAGCCCAGGCTGCATCTCATTCCTCCCAATCTTAGGATCGAAGGCCATTCGTTCTCTTACTCGGTCCTATCGGCAGCGGAAGTGGTACACACTATCGACACATGGCGGCAGTCGTAGTGATTACTGTTAGTAGAGTCATCTGGAATACTTGGTTCTTACGCTGTGGGTATGCAGCCTACCTCAAGACAATTTGAAGCAGAGCAACGTCTGTCGCAGCGGTGAATGAAGAAGCACGCACAACCATGTGTGCTGCGACTTGCTACGAATGAGGTCGGAAACAATCCGCGAGGGTAGGACAAGCAATGTAAGTTGGCAAGAGGAATAGCAGAAGGCACTGTCACTAAGGTTTCTACTTGTCGTATCTCATTGATCGACCAGTACACGACAAGCATACAAGTTTGTGATGTGGTATATATGCATTATTACTATCGAAGCTTTCCTATATGTACAATCCTCTCGCTTTTAGGTCTTCTATAACATCAGCAGCCGCAAGGGCCTAGAACCCGTTTCAAAATTGAGAAGTTGGTATCATTCAGAGCCCGTAAAGAAACAATCTCAGCCGCACGAAGTCTCTAGGAAGCAAACTGCAGCGGTCTCTTGTTGCCATGCATATCAGATGGCAAGAAGCGCCACGCACCTGCATGCTTCCGCCCATGAACGTAGTGGACCAAGTATGGCACGAAGAAGGGCAGCTTTGGCGGCCATGCGATGGTCTCCCCGTCAATCTGCCAGGTATTGTCTTGACTCCCGAGGGTCATTGGCCCGTCGGTGTAGAGGCTGAGCTCCTTGCCAACGGCCTTGTCAACAGCGTCCCAGGCAGCCTTGAGCTTCTTCTCATCGTAAGCGATCAGATCGAGGATTGTGTCAATCTCCTCCGCCAAGTGCTGCGATAGTTCATGACCGAAGCTGTCCATCAGCCTCTGGAACTTCCTTGCTTCGAAGCTGGTGGGCGTCGCCTTTTCCACATACTTTTCCCAGTCGTTGAAGGGCTTGAGGAACTTCTCGTGTTGCTCGATGTTTTGTTCCATGGTGTCCTTCCTCCCGGTCAACCTGTCGATCTCGGGGAAGTAGATCTCCTCTTCATGCTTGTGGTGGGAATGGATTTGCTCGATTGTGAACTTGGTGAATGCCAGGAAGTCGGCTATGTCGTCCTTCTCCTTGACGTAGGGTGCTTGTTGGTATACAGCATTGAGCTGGCGGATCACCGTGTTGTGAATAGCGCACATGTGCAAAGCTTGCTGAGCAGCCTCGCTCTTGCGGGGAATACCCCGTGCGGCTCTGGAGGTGGAGGAGATGAGCTTAAAAGGGGCGTCTGCCCATGTCGAGTTGGCAGGAGAGTAGGTGCTAGTAATGGTCTGGGTAGCTGACATCTTGTCTGAATGTTGATGAGAGTTTGTAGTGTCGGAGTAGGAAAGTCAAGACCGGTCTATTAATGCTGTCTGTTGGATTGGTATGGACCTTCGGAGGGCGTATGCCATGGCCTTTATATAATGATATTTACAGAATAAAGCAAGTACCACACATTCCGCCTCACCGGTATTGCCATCTCTTCAGGAGCATCAGTCCAGCCGACGTTGCAACCTACAGTCATCCCTATACCTCAAGATACTATCCAGCTTGCGAGCACTCAAGCTTTGGAACGGAACAGCCGCTTTTCTGCTGCTATTCTGAGCAGCGCCTAAACATACAAGCCGACGCTCGGCAAGCCATGGACGTGGAGACGTACATGCGGCAGGATTGGGCGGTAAAGTCCAATTCAGAACCATGGCTTGCTTGCGTTGTACCTGAGGAGCAAGTGTGAAGGCAGCTGTGTGCAACATCTCGTATTGCGGTGGCATGAAGCTGTCCGACTTTCGACACCAGTGAGCAATGATTGGTCGGTGGATCTGCATTGCTCCGCGTGCATTGTCTCGAAGCAGGATGGTAGAAGCCATAGGGCTGGTCGGCGCAAACTATCTGCCCGAAACCTGCTCCGGGCGGGCTGTGTCCTCGTTTTCAGCTCTCAGAACTGCTCGGCATGCCGTAATCTTGGCAAGGCGACGCCGAAAGGGGTTGTCGCGTGCAATTTGTTTTGCACATTTGGCGCACAGATCACATGAGAAACGGGCACAATGCTCACTCTTGGATTGTTTGACAGTGAAGACCGCAATGAGTATGCGGATGTGCTTCTTAGCATCGCCTATCATTGCTCGCTACTATCCCAGTACAATTAGGGATATATTTACTCAAAGCAAATTCTGGTGCTCGCTGGCAATGCCCGATTATATACTATTAGAGAGATCCAAGAGCACGCAGCAACGGGATGGCCAGACATTATACCCTGTACACTGAAGATACTCAGATCAATCGGGCTCGGAAATATCAGCGAGCAGCGAATGTTGAGGATAAGTCCTTCGCAGGTAATGCTCCAGCCGATGCCTTAACCTCATGACTTCACAGGCATCCTGCATAGCAACAAATGCATCAGGGAGCCATTGATGGGGTTCTCGAAAGCGTGGCGCATCCTTACAAATCAACTTACCACTCGATATTCGAGCCAGACCCTTCATCGAGGTAGCAACCCGAAAGACGACGTTTTGAGAGCGTGATACGCGCTCGAGAGGTAGCTTCAGGGACTTCGTCACAAACAATGTACGAGAAGCAGCGTGGCCTTGCTCTTTTTGTACGCTCACTGGAGGCTGAGGCTTGACCATAGAAACCGGCCCATCCTGGCGAGGAGCCCTGATCACTGGAATTTCAGGGTCAAACGCGGTGTCTCCCATGCTGCTCGATGTCCTCTTTCGTCGACCTCCGGCGCTCTGTTGGCTTCTTGTTCTTTTCGGACCAACTGGTAGCGAGAGCGCATCTTGCGAACTGCTGCCAAGGTCTGGAAGATCACTAGCTCTTACGAAGCCATCACTCGTGGGTACAGTCAAGCATGGGCCTGAAGAAGATGTTGCGGTTTCCATCTGCGGACGAACAACCATACCTCGTGTTCTTGCTGCGACGCGACCCTCAGACTCCCTCATGTCTTGTGACGCTGCTTCAGGAGTACTCAACATACCCCTGATGTCCCGATCAGAGCGCTTATTGGAGTGATGTGGTGACTGGTATCGTGACTGCGAAGGAGGAGAACTGAACCAGGTGACTCTTGGATCATGCACACTCGGAGTATCTTCTTGTACTAGGGCCGGCCTGGTTTTGGTTTGGCCGGCCGGTCTTCCCTTTCGAACTTCTGGACGCATATACGGTGTTGTACCTTGCTCGGATGTCATTGGTGTAGGGAGACCACCGAACGGGTAGTGGATGCCAATTGGCCTTGGGGTCTGAAATGCCCGATCATCAGAGAGAGGACGGTTTACACCATTAGCATTGTTCGGAATTGCCTGGTCGGACGCTGGGGGAGTAGCTAAGGAGGGATCAGACTTTGAGGGACCCAGTAGGGGAAGTTGAGGAGATGAAGATAGGGGATTGTCTCGGCTGACTGCGTGCGTCCAGGGGCTGACAGTTGACTTAGGAGTTGCTCTACGGGCAACTCCGACGTCAGAAGCCATTAGCGGCGTGAACGGCTGCTTGCGAGGTGTCATCGTAGCGTTAATTTTAGCCATGATCCATGGATTGGAGACTGAGATGTTGCGCAGCTCTTTCGCTTCCAATTCGGGGTCATCCTCTGGGTCGTTGGAGGGTATAGGATCCTGCAACAGGGGAGTCGCATCCTCTTCCGCGTCGTAAAGATTATTCACCCACAACTTTTTCGGTTTCTGTTCCCTCTCATCGCACGCCTCCTCTTCTTTCTCTTCCTTGTCTTGGAAGACACTGAAGTGTCTCTTCCGCAAAAGACCATCAGTTCGTATCGTGGGATCAATAGCCTTCTCATCACATAGTGGATAAACAGCGTCAAGCAATGCTTCGAACGCTGTATGTACTTTGTTCGAATCCTCGAAAAGGACGTCGTCTTTTGCAGGCTCGACATTCGGATCGTAGCTGCCCGCTGTACAAATGAAATTGATGCAGATGAACGGATCCTTTACATCATTGGAAGCGACCTTCTTCAGTCGAGTCTTGAAACTTTTGATGACGTCTTTCATGATGCCCCTGTTACTTGTTACAGGCCTCGCATCGACTGATACGAACTGGTCTCTCCCACTGACTTTCTCACCATCAGCGTCGTGTCGGGGCAGGAAAGCCTGCACTTCCAAGCCATCCCTCTCTAAAACAGTCATGGCAGACTGAGAAGCACACTCACTACCAACAACCTTATAAGCAGCAGCCTCGATGGTTGCTCCGGGCTGAGGGGCATAGACGAAGTTGCCTTTGTCATTCTTCGCCTTCAGTACCCGTAGCGAGAGGCGGATAGCTGGTCGTGCGAGCGCGTACGCCTTCATTAATCGTTTGATATCTAGCAGACACTTCGCTGCGGTTTTGAGAGCAAATTCCTTCCGTACAGGAACTGAATCGAAGAGTTTGCTCAACTTTACTGTTGTCCCAACCGGCGCAGAGACCGTTTGCTCGCTCCATCTACAGTCAACCGAGGATCATCTCCATAATCAGTCGAACTCACCTTTCGAGATCCCCACCTCTAGTAAACCCCAACTCCCTTGCCACCTCCTCCCCCTCAACCCTCGTTACAACCTTCACACTCTCACATAATTCCACACAGCTGGCCAAGGCCTCCCCACGAAAGCCCAACCAACGTCCCCCAACTGCTTTCAAATCCTCCAGACCTCTAATCTTACTAGTTGCATACCTTACGCAAAGCAACCTCCGATCATCAGGTGGGACACCATGGCCGTTATCACGGACTTGAATGGCGGTGACCGTGTCTGTGGATATTTCCACAGAAATGGACGTAGCGCGAGCATCGAGGCTGTTCTCAAGGAGTTCCTTGACAGCGCTGAGGGGAGTTGTGAGGACCTGAGTTGAAGTGAGAGGATGAGTTGTTGTCGGTGGAAGGGCGGCTATCGGCATAACGATGGAAAGTTTTCAATAGGAAACCATAATTGCTCCACCACTGTATATTTCGATATTACATATAAGAACTGGCCATTTACACTGCTCTAAACATGGATGCAGAATGTTTAGAAAGAAAGATGCGCCCGCGAGAATGATTTGACAAAGTGGCTGTGGCGGGACGCGTTGATGGTGGAAGGTCTTGACACGTTCGTGACACGCTTCACGTGACCGAGCCCCATTCAAGTGCAGACATAAACGGAGCATCCGTCCATCCGCAGAGCCAGCGACAAAAACATGCTGCACCAGAGAACATTTAGAACCCTGAAGGGAACATCTGAAAAATTAAGAGAAGCGGAGAAACCATTTTATTTTGTTGTTACAGCAAATACCTCATTGCTCGATGGAGCCGAACACCAATATCTCGTCTTGATCCGTCATCGTCTATCAATTTCAGAATATAGAAACACCCTGTAGTCACACTTCAAGCGGCTTTCGAGCATTCAAGGTATCGTAAATCAGAAGCCAAAAGCCAAGAGCAACCATATACCACGCCAAATTGATGGCTGCGCCCAAATCAAGACCATAGGTATGCCATAGGATCGTTAAGCCTCCATGTGTACGTCGTCATCAACTGTTTGGTGCGCTTGGTGATTGAAACCAACTTCCTCATCCTCCAAAATGTTGCGAGCGTCGTCAGAGCTCATTTTGAACTCCTCTTGAGTCGGTTCGCCAGACTCCGTCCAATGATCCAACGTAGCCTGCGAGAACTGCTCATGCGTTGCTCGGCCATGTCCCGGTTGTAGCTCGTCGTTCGCCGCACTCTCCAAAACGAACCATTCATAGTGATTCGGCATGAACACAATCCTATAGTTGCTCACGCAGATTCTAAGGTTGAGGTTCTCGTCTGATTTGACCGTTTCGAACCTCGACCCAGCCTGAAGCTCGATTTCAGAGGGAGTGCTCATAGCGTCGTGTGGTTCGGGCAAGGTTCGCTTAAGAACTGGCAGATTCTCAACCACTAGGACGTTCTCGGTATTTTCGACACTTGTGTAGGACGAAATGTAGATGGACCACTTGGCTTCTGGAGATAGGTTCTCTCCATCAAAGGTTGGCTCATCCCTCTTGAGGATCTGGATGAGAGCGGACATGGTCGGTTTTATCTGTAACAATAGGTAAGCTCCCGCTAGCAAGGACCGTACGACGACTGCTTACGAAGGTTATGCGGTAAGTGTCTCCGTCTTTGGAATACTTCTCCACCTGTCTCCGATAGTTGAGCTCATCCTGATGTGTGGTCTCCTCTCGGACGCGATCCCGCTTGAACAGTTGGATCGTCTCCCAGCTCTTGTCCTTCCCATCGTTGTTAAGAATGCCGATACCAAACCTCGTCAGCGCGCCAATGAGCTTGTCGAAGGAGTACAATTGCCAGCCAGTCTGAAGATAATAGCGTCGAAGCGTTTCTTCGACAGCAGTCGTCTCGAGATCACCCTTGATAACATCCTCGAACATTACCAACAACTGGCTGTAGTAATTAGCGTTCACCGACGTGTCGTTGAAGTATTCCGAAGGCATCTTGTCGATCATGCGTAGTTCGATGGCAGGCTTGAGTGCCTTGGCACGTCTTACAATCTCGTGTACCGACGCTTCCGCATTCTTCAGGTTCGCCAAGCGCTCGTAGAAGGTTACGAATGTTCTGAAAAAGCAATAGATCGGAAGGTTGCAGTACATGTTGTACCTGTCACGCCGGAAAGGTTCATTCGGAAGAACGTTACGCTGGTTGAAGTCGTTACCAAGAGCGGGATGCTCCATCCATCGATCGGTTCCCACGCTGCCGTTCTCTGCGTTGCCGCTGGGCGTATCGTAGCCCGTTGGCAACTCATCCTCGGCGGCGGAGCCAGCATCCGGAGTGCTACCGCGGCTACCTGAGGCCAAGCTCTCGTCAGCGCCTCGAGTTGCTCTTCCGTTCTTACCACGTTCAAGGACACCACGGAGTAGGGTATCCGTCTTGCGGCCATTGTTTCTGCGAGCCCTTGGAGAGTAAGGCGCTTCCGCGTCAAGCATCTCTTCGTCACCGTCATGTTCCATCGGACTTTGGTGACCTGACCCGGCCTTTGTGCGCTGTTCAAGCAGCTCGGGATCCAGGCCAAAGAAAAGTGGAATGAAATCCTTGATGAAGGTGCTGAGCCGAAGATAGTCAGCGGCGTGATTGGTGTCCGCGTATGCAAGGGTCAAGTAACAGGCATCCAGTATGACATCCTGATCCTTAAAGTCATACTTGAACTGCCACTTGGGCACCGTGGACCAGGGGATCTCGCGCTGGCGTTTTTGCTCCTCGTAACGGACCTGAATCTCATTCTGGAGAGTCTTCATCTGATACTGGCGCTTGTCCATACTTCTGACGTTGATGCTCTGGTGATCGAGGCTCTTCCAAAACATCTTTTGTGTCTGCTCACGCCAAACCTTTTCCCACTCTCGCTGAGCCGCTTTCCACTCCTCTAGCTTGGACTTGAGGCGCATCAGGAGCACAGGGATGACATTGTTCGGCATTATGTGCAGACTCTCGATCACTCTACGACCGGGCTCACGACCATAGACCTTCATGATGATGCGCTGATAGATGGCTTCACTTTGACCGCCGATACCCGGAGGCAGGGTCCAGTGGCGGCGTTCCTCTTCTGGCATCAAACGTAACTGTTGCGCCAAAGGCTCGAGCAACTGGATAGTACGCTGGCAGGCCTCGATGTTGTGATCGTAGTCGTGGCGTTCCTCTTCGATGCGATGCAGTCCCTCTTCGTACTGATTTTTCCGATGAGCGACGAATCCTGAATCTTCCGACGCCCATGTTGGATGAGACGCCCACTCATCGTTCAACACTGCATGGCACAGTTCATCGCGTCCGCTGCACTTCTTAAGGCGTTCCCTTTTTGGCAGTAAACGGTAGCTCGGTCCGAGTCCACGGCAGTTGCTCAGGGCTACCCGTCCGGAAACCGGTCTTGCGATGTTCTGCACGACCTCGTCCTTCTCCACATAACCCAAGAAGTCCTTGAACCACTTCATCAACTCGGGATTGCCGCCAATGAAGTTTTGAGCACGGTGGACAAGAACATTCTTTTCGATGAGATCCTGGTTGAAGAGGTTGCACAGCTTTAGGAATTCGTTCAAGGTATTCTTGTTGCCTATGAACTTGCGTACTCGGTCGAAAAAGGAAAGCCCGTCAGTGGTTGAGATCGCTGGGCTAGTAGGTGGTATCGGCTCAGGCAAAGCTGGCGTGAGAGTTGGCGATACTGGTGGCATCTCTGGCGGCGCAGACTTTTTATCTTGATGACCATGTTTCGGTCTCTGTACGTAAATGTTAGCATAAGACCTTTGATGATATTCTGCTTTTTGTGAAGCCTCGTGCAGCCCTGCGCTGAAAAGTGAAGTAGAACTTCGTGAGCTGTCTCGACAGATAGGCCATGCAATTTGCTTAGATGAATGGTAGATACGTACCTTGTTAAGATTGCTATTCTGCGGAAGGTTGGTCTTCGAACCAGAGGGACCAGCAACCGAGTCCTGAGCGGCACTTGGCATATTACTGGCGACTGTTCCCTGTCTATCGACGCGCTTGCGCTTGTTGTCTTTGTTTGCACTGGGCGTCGGCGCAAAGTTTCCTACGGGAGGCAACCGTTGATCTGCGCGTGGAGTGTGCTGTTGCAGGCCACTGATAGCATAACCTGGCTCACCACGGACGTGACTGGTCAAGGCTTCGTCCTGACGCCCCTGAGCAGCCTTAGCTTGAGCTGCTGATTCGGGTAGGAACTGCTTGAAGTCCTCCAGTAGATCGGGTGCTGCGCTAAACAATGTAGTTACTTGGGCATAGACGTCCTGTATGGGTTTAGATTCCCTTTGATATGTCTGCAAGATCTCAAGGAACTGTTTGTAGATGTCCGGCTGACTCGAAAATCGGTTCTGTATTGTATATAAATACTTTGTCATAGGGGCGGTCGACTGCTCGCTCCAATCGGGATTTCTCACCTTGATTTTGTTTACGTAGCTGATGGCATGATTGAACTCAACAGGACCTCTCTTTTCGCCCGCAGCCATCACATGTTGAGCGGCCAGCCCGTTCACATTCATCATATGAGCGGCAAGCGGAGTTGGTACGGGGCCTGGAGGTGACTGCTGGTGCATTGGGAGTCTTGCCTGATCAGCCTGTACGTTCTGCAGTTGGGCAATACCTTGTTGTTCTTGCTGATGAGTGACAGCCGAAGTTGCCGCAACTTGGCGAGCGCGTTGTTCGACAGGCGATACGAGCCCTGGGGGGTGGGAGCCGCCGCCAATAGTGAACAGCGGTGGCCTCTCGCCTGCACCAAAGTCAAAACTGGAACCAATATTCACCTTGTCTGGTTGACACTTACCACTGGTGGCCCTCGGCCGCGGCTCGTAGAACAGCCTCTCTGATCCTGCACCCACAGCATTGTTAGCCAAGCTCCGAGGATTGGACAGAGGGCGAGAAGCCATCGAGGACACCGTTGTACCCATAGGAGTAGTGACGCGAATCGCGTTGGGATCATCGCTCGTGCCGCATTCGATCCTATACCCAGGGGGCAGGAACGTATTGAAACCTTGAATTAAGCTGGGGTTGCCAGCAAACAAGGAGGACACCCGTTCGATTACACCAGGCGTGTCAATACTGCGAACAATCAGCATTCGGTACCAGTCGCTGCAACTCTGGGAACCTACACTCCGCCCTTGAAATCCTTCATGATATCTAGAAACCTGTTGTACACATCGGGATGGTCGACAAACTGAACCTTGACCTGGTCTAGATAACTCAAGGCGTCCTGTAGCGTGAGACGAGCAGTTAGCGACATGTTTCGCAACAGGCAAGGACACATTGAAGGAAAGAACCTCTCTGCATCTGATACACTGAATGCAACCAATGCCGTGAATGGGAAAGCCGTGCCGACAAAAGAAAACGGGTTGACTGACGTTCAGTATAGGTTGCTGGCCTTGGGTGACACCTAGGTTAGCAGCTTGCTGCACCCCGGCCGTACCAGCGAATGGGACCATCAGCGTTTGCTGCTGCGGAACAGCTTGACCCAAACGAGGTGTGCCGTCCGGTTGTTGTACGGGGCCGCCACCAAACAGACCTCCAGGGCCGCCAGGACCACCCAGGCTTGCACCTAAGGGATTTGCATTGGCCATAGCGCCCGGGTTCGCAAGCAAGCCGTTGGGTCCGTGAATGTTTCTGACTTGGGGTCCGACCGCCACTGGCTGATGTAGATGCAGTGAGCCGGCGTGAGTCTGCATGTGAGGCTGATCTTGTGTTCGTTCCCGCCGATCACGTTCCCGTTCATCATATTCGCGCATGGCAGCTTCATCATGCATCTGCCGCTCCCTGTCATAGGCCGACTGAGCCTGCTGGTGGTGCACAGCTTGACTGATGCCCGGGAGTGGGTATCCGCCAGCTTGTCCGGCAGAACCGTCTTGAGTTTGGCCGGGGACCCTTTGTGATGGTTGCGGAGGCGATGGTTGGGTGATGCCAGCGATGGCGGGGAGGTTGTGCGCTGGCTGTTGGCCGGGAGAAAAGAAAGTACCTAAGCAACCGAGCACATCAGTTTCTTGCGATCATTCACCCACGATACCTCTTCCCATGTCGCGGCAGCATGGATGAAGGGGACTAACCTGGTGGAGGCGGTGGAGGTAACACTCCTGGACCGGCTGATTGTTGCTGTTGCTGAGACTGTGCGTTATTCGCCCTGATTGTACGTCAGCTACGGACCTTGTGCTTGAGTGCGCGGGAAAGACAGAGAGATGCCCCATGCGGTTATGAAGAAGCCACGATAGCGTCACATGCTGAGCGCATCGGTCGCAAGTGTAACGCGAGAAGACATGAGCTTACCCAAAGCCGCTCAACCTTCGTGGTTGGCTCTGATTGTTCGCCTCCATGTTGTTCGGGGCTCCAGCTCCAGATTGTACAGGCCAACCTTCACGATGAGACGGATTCATTTGTCCGTGTAGCCACTCAACTTGGCCGAGCGCAGAGTGTAAAGGGTATGTTGTATCTGAGGAGGAAGGAAGTGTGTGCCGTTTTTACATCGATTGCCGGATGACGGGTATTGTCGTGCTTTTCTAGCTATTGTCGACACTGACGTCGGATTTAGGAGAAACTGTGGTCCAACGCGCGCCCAACCCAACCCCCTTTGTCTACCTGGGTCTGAGGCCTGCTCGTCTTATCTGCAGCAAGGTAGTCAAAGAAACCGTCTTGTAGTGACAGGACGGTGCGCTACGGCAGTAGCGACTCAGTTTGATGGACGAGGTGGAGGAAGAAGTGGGCGTTTTGGGGAGGACAGGGCAATGAGAGAGTTGCGCGAAGCTCTTGCCAAAGGCGGTAGGCCTTAGCTCCCGGCGAGATTCACCTCGCTGTTGCCGAGCACGTGTCAGGGTCCAAGCTGTCACGGCGGATTTCCTTCCGTCATCGACCTCCTCAGGTACGCCTTGCTGCATTGCTGCGTGTTTTTTTTTTTAAAGATGACACTGGAAACACACATAAGGGTCAGAATCCAGTCTTCCCGTCCGCTTGGAGTATGCTCCCTATGTAGAGCTATGAAAATTATTTTGGTTCGTGAACACAGAAAAAGTCTCTCAACGACAGCAATGTAGGTTGTTACTTGATTTCGGTCCACAGTCATCAGTCTCATGTACCCCTTCTTCGAGAAGTTTAGGTAAGGCAGAGGAGAAGCTTGTGGGTTGCTCAAGGGAGAAGTGATTGTGAGTCGTGGTGGCTTTTGAGCTGGAGTGGACGGAGGCTTTTGCGCAAGCAATGGAGGGCTACAGCAACCCAACTGTCGGCAGGTGGGCGTAAGTTGAGATGATAGTGTGATCGTCTACACGTAATCATCTACACTTTTGCAAGGTCACTTGTCACCCCAAAGTGTCACGGCCCGTGTACTGCCTTCGCTCAAGCCAGAAACCGTGAATCTCAAATATGAAGGCGACTATGTATGGAAGAGAACAATGGATAACAAGGTACCATAACTCCGCCCTATTGAGCGCCGTAGCAACCAGCCAACGGCTTGAAGCGAAGGCAAAAAGAAGCATAAAGGTCATGAAACGGTTCATTCAGCCTTAGGGGCGACAGACATTATGAATAAACTCCCCTGGTATCAATGCAAACAGCAATCGGTCCTCTCTATACAATGGCTTTCGTAAAACAACTCTAAGCATCGACGGCAGATCACTTAGAAGATCCAGGTAAAGGATTCAGCAACGTCGAAGGAAACGGTGTGCCTAACAAGACCGTTAGTCGTTTCACAGTGTGGTAATACATTTTCGTCAAACTTACCGGATGTCAGCGCTGCTTGCGCCAATGAGGATGTCAAAGCGTCCCTCCTCTGCAATCCATGCCTCAATGCTGGTGTCGTAGTAACCGACAGCATACTTGTCGAAAGTGAGATGCACATTCTTGGTCTCGCCAGGTCGGAGGAAAACCTTGCCGAAAGCCTGAAGCTCCTTCTCGGGTCTGGGAAGGCGTGATTTGACGTCCCTGACGTATGCCTGAACGATCTCGGGTGCGCCAACGCTGCCGGTGTTGGTAACGGGCACCGAAACGGTGATCTTGTCGGATTCTGACAAGACGTTGTTACTGATCGATGGGGTGCCGTAAGCGAAGGTAGTGTATGTGAGACCGTGGCCGAACGGGAAGAGCGGCGCGATTCTGCTCCTCTCGTAATGTCGGTAACCGATGTAAAGACCTTCACCATAAACGACCTTCAGATTCTCGCCAGGCCAGTTGTGGTAAGCTGGGTTGTCTTCCAAGCGCTTGGGGAAGGTTGTCGGCAGCTTGCCGCTGGGTGACTGCACGCCGAAGAGGACATCGGCGAGCGCATTGCCAGCCTCTTGACCTTGGTACCAAGCCTGCAAAATGGCAGGTGCCTTGTCAGCCCACCGCATAGTGACTGGGGTACCTGATTGGTTCACGATCACAGTGCGAGGGTTGGCGGCCAAGATGGCTTCAACCAAGCGGTCCTGGCTACCGTCCGAGGGAAGATCCATGGTCTGTCGGTCATAACCTTCTGATTCCCACTCGGCATCGAGACCGACAATGACAACGGCGACGTCAGCGTCTTTGGCGATATCGACAGCCTCCTGAAGCATGTCCACCTTGATCTCCTCCTGGTAGCCAAGACGGCAGCCGCCATAGTGGTGCTTGGGGCCATTGAAAGAAATCTTGGAGGCTGGGCGGATCTCGTTGTTGCTCTCTACCAGGAGCTCGACAGGCTTACCCTCTTCCAGATAAATGCTCTTAATGACATCTTGTGAGGCCTCGAACATGGCCTCTCCTTCCTCGGTCCAGTCCCAGTTATCAATGAACAATTCACCGTCCAGGAAGAGCCGGCCCGGCCCTACACTGGAGAAGCTGAAAGTGTGGGTCCCTGTAGTCTTTGGCGCAACTGTGGTCTTGACCTTGAACGAGTAGGCTGGAAGAACCTCCTTCGGAGCGGAATCCCAGAGGAACAGATCCGTAGACGCCTTGTGTTGTACGGACGCGGGCTCACCCTTGAACCTGTCGCCGTGGTAGTACTCGAGGATGACGCCCTGCTCGCCTGAAGGAATGCTGCAGTAGTCGTTCATGAGAGGAAGCCACTTCGACGTATCGCAGCCGACGGCGTAGGAGAATTCTACGTCTGATCGAGCGGTGATACCTTCGAAGGGGGTTGTGAGGTAGTAGGGGTTCAGACTAGCGCTGCCGCCTCCGCCAGCAATGGCACGCTTCACATTAGGTCCGATAATGGCAACCTTCTTGGCGTCCTTGATAGGCAACACGTTGTTTTCGTTCTTCAGAAGAGTAAGGCCTTCAATACCGGCCTGGCGGATGAGGTTCCTGAGCTCGGGGTGGTCATTAGACTTCTCCTCTGTCTCGGCGGGCCCGTTGAAACCCTTGGTTCGGTCAACCAGGTACAGAACATTCCCAGCAGCCCTCTCAACGGCTTCTCTTGACAATGTACCCTCCTCTATAGCCCTGATGGCACGTTCGCCTCTCCACTTTGTGGGACCGGGCATTTCGAGATCGCAACCCGCCTCGATGGCTTCGGCAACGGAGTTGGTACCAGTCCAGTCGGACATGACCATACTAACAACGGATCAGCAGCGGCCCCGGCAAACCGAGAAACGGTAGACCAGCCGTCAAACTTACCCATCAAATTTCCACTCGTCCCTCAAAATCTGCTTCAGGGTGTGCATGTGCATGTCGGCATGAACGCCGTTCACCAGGTTGTAGGAACTCATAAGGGCCCATGGTGATGCTTCCCTGACTGCAATCTCAAAAGGCTTAAGGTACAGCTCGCGAAGGGGACGTTCGGCAATGACGGAATCAACGGTCATACGGTGGGTTTCCTGCTCGTTACCGACGAAATGCTTGACGGTGGCAGCAACGCCCTTGCTTTGGAGGCCACGGACGTAAGAGGCAGCGAGCTTTCCGGTCAGTAGAGGATCCTCGGAGAAGGACTCAAAGTTCCTGCCACCGAGGGGGGAGCGGTGCATGCAGATGGTTGGAGCAAGCAGCACATCAGCGCCGCGTAGCTTGGTCTCGTCGCCGAGATGACGTCCAACTTCCTCCAAAAGCTCAACGTTCCACGAAGCACCGAGGGAAATTCCACACGGGAACAGCGCAGCCTATAGACGATTAGGCGACTTGTTGTTGGTGGAAGGGCTAAAGGGGAAACTCACCGGTGTGCCATTCTTGAAGAAGGCTCCACGAGCACCATTGGGGCCGTCCGTCGTCTTAATGGACGGGATGCCCTTTGAAGGTATCGCCACTGTTCGCCAGAAGTCGGCTCCGGAAAGCAGAGAGACCTGCTCTTTGAGCGTGAGCTTGGCTGCCAGCGCTCTTGCTCTGTCGTCCGGCCGTGCTAACGAGGCAATCTTCTTGCCCGTCATCTCCGCCTTGGGATCACTAAGCGGCTCGAGCTCAGAGTCCGGGGTTATGGGAGCGTCTGAGTCGTCTGGTGTGGTCGATGATGTCGGCGGGGTGAGAGGGGGGGTTTGTTGGCTGTCGATAACCTCGACGACGTGATGTGTAATGGGGTTCTTGGTGGAGCCTGGCACCTCCGCTGTCCAGCGGGGCTCAAAGTCTATGTCAGCCATTGTGTTGGTGGTCCGTCAATGAGTGTCGTAGGGTTCTGGCTCGTTGCACGATGGTGTGCTTAAGGGTATATATGGGGGTTGGTAGGCAAGGTGGTAGTATACAGGGTCGAGCTTGAGAGATTGGATCCCTTCGTCAGATCGGGTTGTCTGGACGATACTCCGGATGCCTGGAGAGGCTTGAGCTTCCCACAAAGTGTGACCGTGTGCCCAGACGATGCGTCAATGGGCGTAAGTAAGCTTCGTTTAATTCGATCGATTCGCGCGTGTATATGCAGGCATAGACCCAACGATTGACAGTCGGAGAAGCGTACGAAAGGGAAAAGAGGCTGAAAAAAGAGATTGAGCGTCAAGAACGCTCTTCGTCCGTCCGGATATATGTACAGTGGTATGAAGCAAATAGAGTATGTGGGAGACATTGCTTTAAACTTAGCTGCTAGATGGACCCTCCGATTCATTGTCAGGGATCCGGGAGTCCTACTGGAAGCGGACATGGGGGGAGGGGTGAGACTAAGGTATCAATTTTCCTCCCGCTGTAGCGTGCTCGTCTCTCGCATTCAGAGGCAAGGCTAAAAATGAGACGAGTATTCGGCGGCGCTGCTCAATCATTGTTGGTGGTTTGGCTGGGGGTTTCGCGGTGGAGTGGAAGGATAACGGTACGTACTTTGGAAACAGAGGGTCCGCCTTCTAGCGCGGTGTGATCCGCGCGCACCGTCCCTGGAGGATATCCGGCAAAATACCTGATGACGGGACGCCTTCTGATATCGCCAGTATTGGATACATTACTGATGGTCTGTACTGTATATTGACCTCAATCGTTCTTATGGCTTGGCAGCCAAACTCACTTACATGTTATAGGCAGTCGGCGCCGAAACAATGTGGCTTAAGGTTGCTCCCTTGGGCGGCCCTGGCTGTTGCTTTTAGACAATGGTTTAATGGAGCCAGAGGGGATTCAAGGTGCGACTTGGGTTGGACTCCATCAAGAGCACTGTGTCACCTGCAGCCAGCCTCTGACATGTTGATACAGGAAGGTCAGCTTGAGTATGCATCTGATGGTGCTGATGGCGTCCACCCATCAAGTTCACCCACGACATGGTGCAGCTGATACGCATGGCACGCTGATCGTGGAGACTTCTATTCACGATGGTAGTTCTATCGACGATGCTTGACAATGAGCCTGATATGGTGATGATTAAGGTCTTGTAAACCTGCTGACATCTCTCGATTCAATACACGAGATTATACAAAACGGTACAAGTCGGAGGGGATAACCGGGAGGGGTGGCGAAAGAAGGCACCGAATGTTCGCCCGCATTACCAGATCTGGAACGGGGCGATGTGGGAAGTGGCACCCGATCCCTTCTAGCGCTCTATTGTCCATCGTCGACGTCAGCACCGTCGAAGCAAGTACCAGATTTCGAGGCGTTAACAGCAGCTGCTCCCTAGGAAACCGAAGAGATTCGGAGACATTATTCGGGTGGAGAAGAATTGATGGGGACCCAAGGGGACCAACAAGTGATTGACATGCGCTTGCTGATCTCGAACGGTTCCAGAAACACAAAGCTCGTTCGTCTGGTACGATACCAACGTCTGTACGGAACAGCGGTACAACTGCGTTTGGTTTCCAAAAACCATGAATCTATCTCTTCTATCAGATTGGCGCCGGTGATAGCGGTCCTACACCGCGCCGGTAAGGCACGACCGAGCGAGGGCCAAGCCATTGACATGTCTCCTAGAGGATCGTGGAGGGGTGCACCATCGCGCCCCGTGGGACAAGATGTCGGGAAACTTGCGCGTGCGTCGACGAATGAGCGGACGAGGAGGGAAGAAAGGAAGGGCTTTCAAGTGCTTGCAGACCGAGGCTGACCAATCTCAAGCCCGGGCTGCGTGGATTTCGGCCTGCAAAAGGACCCTCAGCTTGGGGTCGCCGTCCGGCTCCTTTGTGTGAAACCGGCGGAGCCATCGGCACGACAGACCGTAGCGCGAAGTGGCACCGCTTCTCCTTCTCTTTCGCAGACTTCGCAGGCCGTACCAAACTCCGTACAGCAATCCGAGTGGCCGGTGTCGTGAGGCTTAATCAACATGTCCTGGTGGTGATTGCGCTTCGTATGCACTTCATCTATTTGAGCGTCAGCAGGCCAAGAGACGCGCGCAGTGGAACAGGGCATCCATCAATGGCCACAACTGCCTGCATAGACCTCCCTGGTTTCAGCTGTAACATATATAATCTTATTGCTTCACGGACCTGATACCTCTCCAGGAGCAACATCATATAGGAACCTCCAGTCGCACAGGGATCATCACTGCACAGGAGCAACGATGAGTCCCTTTGATAGCAACGCACGTACGCTCCATTCGAGTATCGAGAGGCTAAAGCCAACATTCATTTGTTGCTAATCTACACACATATAGAAACAAATATGTGGTACGGAGAAGTGACGCGGCTGTTCCTCCGAGCGGTTGCTTGAATCAGTACCATTGAAGCCTTGTGAGCTTCTCGTAGGTGTTCACGTGCCATGATATGGACGGAAAATTGTCAGGCATCCGATCCGATTGATTGCGACTTCCGCACCAGAAAGTGTATGCAATGAGAGCAAGATCATCCTCAATCTGAAATTCTGAGATACGATGGCCTATCTTGAAACGCCCTTGTCGTGGTGGTGCTGGCGCAGGGCTCATGCTTTCAGAAGGTACAGCTTCAAAGCACGATCCGCTTCTTAGAGTACTCACATCGGAGATTCAGTTGCAGAGTCAATTCCGCATGATGTAATGATTGAAGCCTCTATGAAATGGTCGTTAGATGGGAAGTTTCTCGCTCATTCATTCCGTCCGCCGAGCCTTCGAGAGAAAATATACTGCAGCCGCCGAGGATTGGAACAGCCCCAATCACTTTGAATGACACATGAGTGGCCCGCATCCGCGAATCGAATTTTGATCAAGTCTATTTTGGTTCAATCGTGGTCGAAGACTTCTAGAAAAAGAGAAAGTTTCGTGATCAGAACCGTTACCATTCGTCATCGTCTCCATCACGTCGTGCATGCATAGCCGCTTGCCGCTGCCTCAAGATTTCCGCCAAACCTCCTGCCATGCTTGAGTTGCTATCTCTAGGAGTATCAGATCCGCTGCCTCCGCTACCAGAATAGCCGCTATCTCTCGGGGCAGGGGAAGGCGCCGGCTTTCGGCCGCCAGGACGAGCTGGGGGTGCAGGCTTCGATCGGGCGGTGGTGCCAACAGTAGCATGGCCGTTAGCAGTGGCAGCTCCATTGGCGAATGACGCCGGAGGAGGCGGCGGTACGTTCCGGGCTGCTGGCGGGGCAGGAGGTGGGGCGGGCTTCTGGACATGCTCCTCTAGGTACGCAGAAGGAGTCCATCCAGAAGCGGATTCATCGAGTCGTTTCGCGAGCCACCAGCCTTGAAAGAGTAAGCGAATTTGCTCCAAGTGGCAGGGCTTGAGTGCAGATCGGTGCTTACCATTGTTTTCTTTTTTTGTGATCAAAACTACCTCCCCTTTCTTTAAGCTGAGAAGACCCTCACTTTGGTCAAGGAAATCGTACAGCGCACGATAGGTCGGGTCTTTCGGCGGCGCCGCTGCTGCTGGAGGTGGTGGAGGGGGCGGAGGGGTACGCCCGGTCATAGACGAAGCTGACGGAGTCCTTGCATGACTAGATGTCCCGTTGAGCGTTGCGACTGGCTGAGGCACAGGTTTACGTTCTGCAGGTTGAGCAGCTGGCTGCGGCGTAGGCCTAGACTGTGCAGGCCTTGATGCAAGCTTGGATGGACCACCGCCAGGGCCTCCCGGTCGAAGCAGTTTGCCCTTCGTAATAGGCTTGCTTGCAATTTGTCTACCCCTTGGCGTGGGTTTAGAGATCGAATTGGGCGGTTCTCCTTGCGATGTATGTATTGCACCGCTTTTGTAGACGTCATCTCTTGGCACGGCAGGATCCTTAACCGACTTCACTACTACTACCTTTCCTGGCTTTCTGTTGTACTCGATACTGTGCCCACTGTTAGCTTATAACCATCCTTCGAAGAGTTTACCGTAGACCTACGTATTTCCTATTCTGAGATCAAGAGATCCACGTGCGGCCTGCTTTAGCTGTGCGAAGAATTCGGTCTTGAACACGCAGCTGATCAAGGGATCCGGTTCCGTTTGGGAGCCTGCTGCGATCGCGAACCAATCGTCTTTCAGGGTTGTGCACCCAGCATAACGAATCGCGCCGAGGGGGATCGTACGTTCGGATTGGATCTGCAGCTGCCGGTTGACGAGTGCTTGCTTGATCAGGTAAACATTCTTCCCTGTCAGGACGAGTATCCGCGGTTCCGGTTTGCTCGAGCGACCCAGTTTGGACACCAGTATCTCGCACCTGCACGAGAACAGGACGTTCTCTGACGTGCCGATGTTGACGGAGTTCCGTATCACCTCGCCTGGGCCTCCTCTGTTGCCGACCCCCAAGTAATCGCCCATGAATCTTCGGTAACCCAGCAAACTGAACCGCCGTCTTTCTTTCCTCCCTTGTAGGACTTGATGGCCGTAGTCCCGAAGTTTGATATATTCCATGCCGCCATTGATCCTACGCCAAAATCGTTGAATACGGATGGCGCACTCTGTGCGATACCGCAAATAGTTTCTCCACGCCCTCTGAATCCGGATGGCCATGTTGTGCCAATAGCGGTCCCGCATGGCCTCCAGAGCGAACAGGGTCTCCGGTGTCTTGATGAAAGCCTTGGTCACGCCCATCTGGTACTCCTCGATGGGGATGTTGGTGTCTTTCAGGATCTGTTTCGTGCCAGAAAGATAGTCACCTGTCCACGTGTACTCGCCCGCATAGGAAGTCTTCGGCGACAGAAGATAGAACCTTTCCACAAACTTCTCGAACGTTTGACGGTAAGCAAAGCCTGCCCGTCGGATCCGCACATTCTCTTGCAGTCCCAAATACTTGATCTGATGGAGGACGTTCGGAGAATTGTATTCAGATGGTGACTTGTTTTCGTTGGGCTTAATTGTGCGAATGTAAGAGGGTTGCGCTTTCATCAAGGTCGCGACCAGATCGTTCGCCGATGCCTTGATCTTGTCACCTGCAGTTGGCGGCCTGCGCTTGCTGTCCGTATCAATCTGGTTGGGAAACAGTGTGTGGACGAAGTTGTTGGAGCTTTGTCCTACAAGGACCAACAAATCCTTCAGAAGTTGATCCTTGTTCTTGTCTGTCATACCCTCAACGGCGTATGCCACATCCCCGGCATAATGCTTGATGATGAACTGGCCCTGTCGAGGTTGGAAGTTTGGATTTCCCGACAGAGCATTCAGTCTCTGAACAAAGGTCTGGTCTGCCGCAGCTGGATCTGCGTGAGCAGTTGCGCAAGCATCGTTGAGAGCGGCGAAGACACCTGGTGGTCTCCGCTCCTCGATCAACTCGCAAACTACTTTGTTATCGAAGTAGGTAATGGGCGTCCACTTGATCTGTTCCCTCGCGTACTCTTCTTGCTCCGTTTTCAAGGTCAGTTGAATGAAAATCTGCTGCAGTTTCTCGTTGACATAGTTGATGCAGAGTTGCTCGAAGCTGTTCTTTTCGAAAATCTCAAATCCGTAAATGTCCAAGATACCGATAGAATGCGCCAGAGCGCCTCTTGCTTTCAGCGATGCGTTGACTCTTTCCACGATCCAGTCAAAGAGATTGAAATATATTGCTTTCGACAGTGCATCTCGAACGGCGATGGCCTGGGCTGGATTCAGGGGCACATCGTATACCGAGCCTCTGCGGCCTCCTCGGCTGGTCTCAACCACGCGTAACGTGAGCGCTTTGTGGACATGCGCTGCTTCAACTTCCAGGAGATAAGCTACGAAGTCAATGACCGAGTTATCTAGAATCTTCGCGTTGCCCTCTTCGTTCTCGCCGAATGAGACATTGCCGAGCCATAGAATAGCGGCCAACATGCGGAAAATGTTGTCTTGTTCGGCCTGAGATAGCCCGATGACTTTCATGGCATTTATTGTGTCTTTGAAATCTGCTGTATCATCAATCCCGGCTACATCATAGCATTTAGACCGGCTTGTGTAGACGTATGACTGCGGCTGCTGCACACCGAAGCTTTCTTTTAGGTCGTTAGTAATCGTACACAATGGGTCTTCGCAGCAACTGTACCTCTGTGATTTTGAGACGCCGCCTTCGTGAACTGATAGAAGATGTGGAAGTTCCTCTCGTTTGTGATTTGGCCCACAACTCTACTTTTCTCTAGAAGATAGTTGTTAATGTTCGCGCCAACCGGTTCTCCTTGCGCATTGAACTGAATTTCAAGGTATTTCCCGAACCTTGAGGAGTTGTTATTCCTTAGCGTCTTTGCGTTGCCAAAAGACTCCAGTAAGGGATTTGTCGCAAGGACCATGTCCTTGATCTCCTGAATCGAACTGTTTGAGCCGCCAGAAACATTGGCGATGTACTGCATTATCCGTTTCGCCGCTTCGGTCTTCCCGGCTCCGGACTCTCCGGATATGATGATACATTGGTTCTCCTTGTATGCGTTCATGTTGTAGTATGACGATTCCGCAATCGCGAACACATGCGGAGGGACCTCCAGCCGGTTCTTGCCTTTGTAGCTGTCCAACACCGTATCCGTATATATCCCCAAATCACGGAATGGATTGACTGAAACGAGCACGTGCCCGATGTATGTGTATATCTCCGCATTCTCGAACCGCTTCTTCAGATTGTCGTTGATGGCCTCGTTCGATATCTTGCTGAGCAGTGTAAGATCCGACACACCAACTTCCTTCTTTTTGGTAGTCTCGAACACGGCCTTCTTCACCCCGGCCTTACCCACACCTGTTGCGCCGCTTGATTGTTTGGCGGTGCCGGCATCCTTCTTGCGACCGGCACGTTTCGTGACAGCCTACGATGGAGCAGTCAGTCCACGAAGGCTTTGTACGACTGGTGGAGCGTTGATTGCCTAGAGGGAACACACATACCATGATGTCGTCGGGAAGGGCGCGGAAACGGAACCCCCGCTAGTGGAGACCAATACCACCAAGTATGACGGGGAAGAGAAGTAGTGGATGCAATGGAGGGGATGACAGCACACGAGGCAATAGCAAGTTAAACAGAAACAAAGAAGAATAAGAAACGGTTGAAGCGCAGAGATATTGGGAGACGGTGAGGTTGATGGAGTATCATCTACCCTGAGCTGTCAGTTCCAGCGGAATGCGCTGACGCAGTTAGCGCATCCGGGCAATCCCCGCCACATGTCACAGTGCTCAGCCCCTTGATGCGCAATCGTATACAACGCGTAATTGGCCTACGTATCTGGGCACACTGAAATGCAAACACTGGGTCCCTGAACATGGCAACGCTAAAGGCAATGAGTTCGTGATAATCAATCGATGGCATCCAAGCCTCCGCATCCATACAACTCCTAGCGCCAACGCTCATAGTGCGAGTCGAAAGAAGTACAAAACTACAGAATCATTTCACCACCCCGATGGTGAACGACATCGCCCCCAAGCCGTCCAACAGTAACCCACTCCGACTTCTTCGTGTTGTCTTCAACTTTGACGCCTTCCCACCTCAGCAGTTTCGAATCTTTTGGGGCGAATCCTAGACCTCCTCCGGCTATCCATTGTTCAGCCACCGAGACGGCAAACGCCAGCTTCGATGATAGACCGTTGGCCGCTATCAAAACCCGCTCTTGACTATAGCGAGACAGGAGGTCCTCTAGCGAGCCCGAAAGCAGTCTCCTTCTCGTGATGAATTTGTAGGGTAGGTCATGGAACTCCATCAGGTGCTCGAAGGCTTCAAGAGGAAGGCAAGTGAAACTGCATGCCTTCCCGTCCGCCGACAGGACCAGTTTCGTGTGGTCGGGAAAGTTTAACTGGAGAAGATGAGCTAGGATTCTCGAACGAGGACGGCCCTTGCAATACATACCTGGAAGCAGCCATCGGTGAAGGCCCAGATACCGACATTCCCAAACCTCTGATAGAACCGCACAAAGTTCGGCATGTCATCGCTAGCAGTGTCTGCTACATCGTTTAAGGCTTTTTCCTCCTCCTGGCCAAGTGACTGGCACATATACTGACCAAATTTGGCCCAGAGAATACCCGTCGATCGCCGCTCGTTCCCGAGCTGTACGGGGGTCAGGCCATCGGAGACTGTTTCTGTATAGAATCTGAAGGGTACGATGTCGACAGCGGAAGTGTCCTTCTGGATCTTTTTCAAATGAGGCTGCCCACGTCCCACCACTACATGGGTGGCACTTGACCACTTCGGGTTATTGACAATGCAACCAATCGTACCGTCCGCAAGAACGTATCCTATCCCGTGCTTGCGAGAGTAATCGACCCACTTTGTTACAAATGGAAGCTTACGATCAGAGGCACCTGTCCTCGTCCCCGGGGGGCTGTTCTTTGACGCCAAAGCCTGCGCTATGTTGTCTCTGAAAATCGCTACACGCGCTAATACCGTTGCCGGGTCGGTCGTAGGGACACATTCTGGACTATCAGACCGAGGCCCGGCGATGTGCTTCTCCTCTTCAGCCATCATCAGTGAGTCTATACGTTTTGCGGAGATATTAGCGGCTTGCTCCGCAGTTGGATGGCGCATTGTCTTCGGCCGTCTTGCCAAAGATTGGCTGAAAGCTCCTGCAGGCGGCGCAGCGAGCTCCTCTTTAGCAACACGTCGTACACCTCTAGCTGATCTTGTCCTTTTCAAGGTATCCTGTATTGTTGTTTTGACTTCAGATTCAGCTGACACAGATCTCTTCGAATCCATGCTAGGGATCGCGGTCTCCTTGTTGGCAGCCTTTGCCATCTGCCTGTCTATCCCATGGTCCGCTCTTTCACGGAGTTCAACTTCTGCCACGAAATTGGCGACCCCTCTCTTAGCTCCTGTTCGCACACTTCCATCACTGCCCTGTCTCCCCAGCCTCTCTGTGTCTTTTTTGGACAAGTTGCGCCGGATGCTCCCTTGGTGCTCAACCTCCGCCTGTCTGATGGGCACGGCTCGAGCTGAGGCCCTGATAGGAAGCGGAGGTGGGGCCATCCGTTTTCTGTCACTCTCTGCCTTTTCCGCATCGGTTTGCTCCTTGGTTGTTTGCAAAGCATCGACGTGCTCTTCCTCCCTCGGCCTTTCATCGCACTTGGTTGAGCGTTTTAAGTTCACGTCTCCGGGATCTTGCTGTGCTGTTCGAAAAGACTTCCCATTCGGAGATATTTCTGACAATTGGCGCAACCCCGTCGAAGATTCTCTGTCCTCTGAAACCTCGGAAACCTGACCTTGTCCGGCAAAGATGGCACTGGGGCGCTCAGGATACGGCAGGTATACCATGTGGCTCGGCATAGGCACCACAGGTTGGCGCCCAGCACGCATCTCCCTCTCGATATCCCGGACTATAGATCTCATCCTCTTCCCAGTTTCGGAAGGGAACGCCTTTCCCTCGACAAGTTCACCGACGCCCGACTCTTTGCAAACCTGGTACCATGTGTCCGAGTACCCTCGTTGTAGAGTTGTGGGTGAAGGCGGTCTATTTTGCGGCCACTTGATTGCCTTGCTTGCGCAAGAATTTGGGAGCGAGAGTGGAACAAAGTTCTTCTTGAAAAAGTCGTGACTGACGATCTTATCTGGGGCTGGCCGCTCAGTCTCATGTACCAGCAGGGTTGCTACAAGGTCTCGTAGATCTGGTGAGATGTCGTTTTTGCTTTCTGTCAGCTCCGGCCACTTGTAGTCTCGTGCTGCGACCTTTTGGTAGATCTCTTCCTTAGTCTTGGAGGCGAATGGTGCCGAGCCAACAGCTAGCGTATAGGCGATGATCCCAATGGCCCAAAGATCGACTTTCTCATTGTGGCCCTTGCCCTTCTCGAGTACTTCAGGCGCCAGGTAGTTTGGGGTTCCGCACATAGTGGTCCGTCTTTTCCCCATTTCGTACTCATTGACCAGCAGAGCAGCCAACCCAAAATCGCCGACTTTGATGTTCATGTTTCCGTCTAAGAGAAGGTTGCCAGTCTTCAAGTCTCGGTGGACAATGTTGCGATGGTGCAGGTACTTCACAGCGCCGCATACTTGTATAATCATCCGACGGATCTCTGGCATTGTGAGGAACTTCCGCCGTTTCAGCATATGCGCCAATGATTGATTTTCACACTGCTCCAGGACGACGAAAGTACTCTTTCCATGTGGGAAGGCACGGTAGAACTCCACTATGTTTGGGTGACTTAGTTTCGAATGGATCTGTAGCTCGGTGATGAACTGCGCGACTGATGTAAGCGATCCCTTCACGACCTCGATGGAACATTAACAACAACCTTTTGCGCAATGCTCGCCGGCGCCATCTTCGACTTTACAATCTTGAGCGCAACTTTCTGCCCAGTCCGCTTGTGACCCTCGAAGACCTCTGCTTCGTGACAGATGGCGAAGCCGCCCTTCCCCAACTCTTTCCCGGTTTCATAGCCATAACTTCCTGCACCCGGGGGTTCCGGTACAAACGAGGGTGGTGGAGGAGCATGGTTCGAAGGTGGCGGAGCTTGCTTTGACATTGCGACGACGGGAAGATATCCCAAGCTGACAACTAATAAGTCGGGAGCATGAGTGACACCTATGAATAGTGGCTGTGATATTGTATGATAGTAAACAAGCGACCGGCGGGGGTTGCTTGGGGAACAATAGGCGAGTTTAATGCCTCAGGGGCAAGGCGTGAACCTTTGGGGCCGAATTCTATGGGACGACATCAGAACCTCCTTGATAAACTTTGCGGAGTCATTAGTCAGATCTGAGCAGGTTTCTGTGCTGTAAGCACGGCGAACCACAGATAATGGGTCTATAGACTCTTCCAAACGCCCTCTCTTGTTCAATATGCATGCGTTGAAGATCGAGCAGTGGTAGTCATGTCGCTTACCTTCAAACTGGGCAGCCTGGTCATACGTACGCTCGCGAAACCATTGGGGGTGAGTAATGCCTTCCTCGACACTTCATGCGTAGTCCTTTTCGGAAGAGATGCTGAGTGTCAAGTCGCTAGAACTATATCAAGCGGCAAGCAAGGGAACATGACGTTGTGCGCAAGTACTCAGTGGGGTTTGCCCAATGGTTGCATAGAATCGATATGCGCATGCGATTGGGCCTCCTGCAGAACACGGAAGCGATAGAGAGACAAATGGCAAAGGAAGCCGCCGAAGCAGAGAAGAGGAAGAAGTTGGCCGAGATTCCCACCGTCAAAACAGAGGCTCAGATGAAAGCCGACGAGCTAGCACAGAAAACCGAGACACATAAGCAGCCTTCGAAACCGCGGATACGACCGCTCTCAGAGGCTAAGGCGATCGAGGCTGGTGCGAACTTCCTGTCGGAAGTCTTCATTTTTGGAGTTGGTGCTGGGCTGCTGCTTCTGGACTCCTGGAGGTCCAGGCGGAAGGAGAATGCAAGGCGAGAGGACGTGGCGGAGAGGATAGGGGTCCTCGAAGCTGACAACACGGCTATGAGCAAGACCGTTACTGCGCTGGAGGAGGAGATACAGCGCTTACGAGCCGAGCTCGGGGATAGCGAACGAAGGCCGGGGAAGACATCGCGGAAGAGACCTGAGTTGGTGCAAGAGCACAACAAGCCGCCCCATACTCATGAGACGCCCCCTTCAGAAGCGCCCAATGAGAACACTCCAAAGCTATCTTCTTCCAAAGCCGAAGGATCGACAAGATGATGAGGATCAGATTTTCTATCGTTGAGCAATCCCGAGTTTACGCATATTGTACAGGTATATTCGCGCATTTCCCCTCGGCTTACAAGCTGTCATGATACCCCCCAGCTCAGTTCCAGGACCAATAATCCCTGCTTCTCCGTCACTTTCTCCGCCTAGGCTGCGGCTGTATTATAGTCTACCACGAATTCATAAAAGCGTCTGTAGAGTAGGCGGCAGGCCAACGGAAGAAAATCCAATACAAGGTGTTCCGCTGTGTTCGAAAAAGCATTGATGAATTCCTAAGGCTTGGATAACGCCGCGCGACTTCCAAGTTACTTCTAGGTTGAATTTATGAGGATTATTAAATGCTGGACAGAATGTCGTTGCGACGCACTTGACAGCAGAGTATCAAGACCAGCTGGGATCTTGGTATCTACGATGTAGTGAGCCCGTACCTCTTGTGACAAGGGAGTCAATGGGTTCTCCTTCTCCTCCAATCTTAAGATATGGCTCTTAGCTTCATACTCGGCGACGTAAACTGGGTACCTTTTCCCTATACCCTCGCTTACATCAGAAAGCTCACCGTTTCTTCACCTTACCGTTCCGCACTTCCAATGCAGCGCGATCGATTGATGATTTCAAGGTAGTGCTGGAGGTGCCCCGTCATATGGAACATTTAGATGCGAACAACTCCTTATTGAGATCACAATCGCAGAACAAGACTTGCAACTATGTTCTGTACCTCTCTTCGTCGGCGGCCTTCGATCTCACAGCTCATCCCATTCTTGCAGTCGGCGCAAGCTCTGCAACTCAAAGGTGAGCTGGAGCAAAGTCTGCTCGTCTAGCACCCTACTGATTATAAGTAAGAGGGTGACCTCAAGAGTTACGATCTTTGCCTGCCTCTGCAGCATAATGGTCACAAATGCAAGCCAGATCAGCTCCACGTCCTCCTGCTCACAAGGTCAGATGGATCATCAGATCGTTTAGATAAGACTATAGCCAGGGTTGAGCGCTTCCACGGCCTTACTGGCGGACGAAATGCACTGGTGATCTTTCTCCTCTTTGCAAATTGCGTTCCGACCAGACGTAGTGTGGCCACCGTCCGTCCATCCGGATTGGAGCATGAGGCAGACCAGAGCACCATTAGCCAGGAGACATACGAGGCCTATCAAAGCATTACGGATGCAATTCTCGACCAGGCTGCACAGCTGTTGGATCTGAGTGTAATACCGGTCACTGGTCCGACACACTTGAAAGACCTTATCCTCACTCACGTTGAGCGACTGAGCAGCGCTTCGGCGGGACAGCTTGCGGGTTTTCTGAAGCCAGGAATTTCTGCACGCTCACTCATCCAAAACTGTACTGTGAATCCTCCGCTTAAGCGGGAGGCCGTCGACCTCATCATGAAAGCATGGCCTAACCTTGCAGAGTTCGCAAGGGCTTGTGGGGAAACAAAGCCCGGAATGACCGATATAAGACGAAGCCCGGAGCTAGATCAGTTAGCCGCAAGTGTCTCACATGGGGAGTCCTTGCTTGGCCTGTATGATCTACTTCCAGAGGAAGCGGTGGATGATGTACTAGCGTTTTGGAGAGAGGAGTACATCTCAGAGCCTTACCATCAAGAGATCTAAGCCGCTTCGCGAAACCATGTACCACCCTGCGTGCATGTGTCAATCACCGGCAAACATGCAGAAACCAATAAGCATCTAGAGAGTCATCCATTCAACCCTCCCGAAAGTTAAGGTAGCCAAGCTCAATCTTAGGTGCAGACCCTTCTCATGACAGTTTAGGGTTGCGCTGCACAAATGTCCATGTTTTAGGTTTGCTGCATGCCCCTTGCTTATGCTAAGTGCAAAAAACAGGATGCGCTCTGGGAGCCTCCACCAAAGCTTCAATCGCGGCCAGGAGTAATAAGGTGATAATGTGTTGTCCTGCACGAAGCATGTGAATACGGGCTTTCACATGCGAAAAGGCCGAAGCTGCCCGTGTGGATGGCTTTTCCCCAGACTCCACGTTCTTGGCAGGCATCAGGTGACGGCAGGTCGTGCTTCTCCCGAGGCTGACTGCCCTATCTTCCCCACAAAATCGTCCTTTCGATTGTCACATGCCGTACATACCAGCGCATGTGATGATTGTATAAGAAGCCAAAGATACCTCTGGACCGTATCTGCTTGTGCCACTTCCATAACTGCCAGCTGAGCATCCTCCAGCATTAAGAAGTAGAACGATTGAGTGAAAGCTGCTTCTTCAGCAAAGCATCGTCATTCGGCCAGCCACCAAACACTATACCAAAAGCGGCAGTTGATTGGCTATCCCGAGGTTCGCCTGAATCCCCGCGAGAGGTCAAGTCGGCGATCAAAATCCACTAAACTACAACCCTCTCATCCTGTGTTCTTCTGCTCGGTTTCCTTGTGTTTGAGCATCTCATTTCGATCCTTACGCCCAGCCGACCAGCGTCTCCGAAAACCCTACATCAACGCCTCCGTCATGCCTCCAAGGGTCATTGTAGTCGGCGCCGGCTGTGAGTTTCGTCGACTGCCGCTGAGCACCGCCTGCGCATGATACTGACTTATGTTGTAGTGTCCGGACTGAGCGCTGCGCACTCTATCTACCTTTCAGGCGGCAATGTCCTGCTTCTCGACAAGAACAGTGCGTCTCGCGAGTCCGCTGCCCCTCCATTGTAGCACATGCTCACAGCGTTCGCAGACTTTATGGGCGGCAACTCTACGAAGGCTACCTCCGGCATCAACGGTGCCCTGACACGAACACAGGTCGACCTCAAGATCGCAGATAGCGTGAAGCAATTTTACGATGACACACTCAAGTCGGCAAGAGATAAGGCTAGGCCGGATCTCATCAAAGTTCTCACATACAAATCCGCAGCCGCAGTAGAGTGGCTGCAGGACGTCTTCAACCTGGATTTGACTTTGGTCTCGCGTCTAGGGTATGTTCTAGGCAGATGCTACTAACGGGCATAAGACTGACAACCAACAGTGGTCACTCGCAGCCCCGTACGCACCGTGGACATGACGCCAAGTTCCCTGGCATGGCCATTACCTATGCGCTTATGCAAAGATTCGAAGAGCTAGCCGAAGCTGAGCCGGAGCGGGTTCAGCTGATCAAGAAGGCCAAGGTTGTCAGAGTGAACAAGGAGGGAAACACTGCGACCGGTGTCACTTATATGTTCAACGGGGAGGAATGCACAGCGGATGGGCCGGTCGTGCTGGCCACTGGTGGTTACGCAGCCGACTTCACGGAAGATTCCCTTCTGAAGAAGCACAGGCCGGAGATTTTCGGCTTGTCCACCACCAACGGCCAACACGCCACTGGCGACGGGCACAAGATGCTCATGGCTATTGGTGCAAATCCGATTGACATGGACAAGGTTCAGGTGCATCCAACTGGCTTAGTTGATCCAAAGGACCCTGGGTCCAAGTGGAAGTTCTTGGCCGCAGAGGCACTCCGCGGCGAAGGCGGTCTGTTGCTGAACTCAAAGGGTGAGCGGTTCTCGGATGAACTCGGACACCGTGACTACGTCTCCGGCAAGATGTGGGAGGAGAAGGAGCAGGGCAAGTGGCCAATCCGGTTGGTGCTCAACTCTAAGGCCTCCAAGGTCCTCGACTTTCACACACGCCACTACTCAGGTAGAGGTCTGATGAAGAAGATGACAGGCAAGGAGTTAGCCAAAGAGATTGGTTGCGGCGAAGATGCTTTGCAAAAGACCTTCAGCGAGTACAACGATATCGCAGACGGGAAGAAGAAGGACCCATGGGGAAAGAAGTACTTCCACAACCTCCCCTTCAACGTCGATGATACCTTCCACGTTGCCCTCATGGAGCCAGTGCTTCATTTCACAATGGGTGGTATCGAAATCAACGACAAGGCCGAATGCCTGAACTCAGAAGGCAAGGCCTTCGACGGTCTCTTCGTCTGCGGTGAGCTTGCCGGCGGTGTCCACGGCGCCAACAGACTCGGCGGCTCATCGCTTCTTGGCTGCGTTGTCTTCGGTCGCGTAGCCGGCGAATCCGCAAGCAAGTACCTCTTCCAAAAGGTGCTCAACGGCGGCGCATCTACCGCAGCACAGCGTCTCGGACAAATCTCACTGCACATCGACCCCTCGCAACCGGGCAAGGTGTCGGTCGAATGGTCCAACGCCGACGGCTCGTCCTCTCAACCCTCCCAGCAGGGCGAGAGCAAGCAATCTCAACAAAGCCAGCAGTCCGCCGCTCCCGTTCTCAAAGGGGACAAAGCGGACGCCAAAGATCCGGGGAAGGTTTCTCAGCCCAACAGCATAAAGGACTTCAAGGTGCCCGACAAGGAGTTCACGCTCGAGGAGGTCGCCAAGCACAACAAGAAGGAGGATCTGTGGATCGCGGTCAAGGGCGTGGTGTTGAACGTGACGGACTGGGTCGAAGAACATCCTGGTGGGCCTCAGGCGTTGTACAGTCATATGGGTAAGGATGCTTCTGAAGAGTTTGAGATGTTGCACGATGACGAGGTTATTCCTAAGTATGCGCCAGAGATTGTCATTGGGAGGGTCAAGGGGCAGGATGTGAGGCTAGAATACTAGAAATGGTGCTGTGTGGTTGTAACATATCAAACTTTGTTGCGCAAGATGCGTAGTTTGCTTGCTTAGTTGGTTCACTAAATGTGGAATTTGTTTGGAATATCTACGAACAGACCATCAATGGAACGGCTACGCTAGTCGTATGCAAACAAAGTTTGTTGCTGCTCTACAGTCTAGGCCACCGTATCTTCGAAGCAATGTTGAGATCCAGAAAGAAAGCTGACTACCAGTAACCAAATATGCAAAAACCAAAAAGCTCAAGTGACAACTTGCTCCTCACTACACATGGATCCGTCCATCTCTTACTCATCATAGTGGATTACACAAGACCATCGCTTACTCAAGCCCACCGAAACTTCTCAATGTCCTGAACGCCTACATTCTGGATGACGTGGAGACCGACCCATGGATGATACACTGGTGTGGGTTCCTCGTGATGAACTCTTGCGTTCTCCTTTCCCCTCATGCGAAGATTGGACTCGCGAACTCGGGCGGCACAGAGTGCTATGATGTCGACGCCGAATAGCTCGAGGTACGCTTGGTTAATTTCTTGCGCCCAATAATGAGGGCGGGACCTATGCTGTCGCGTTGTAAGCACCTTCGTCTTTCCACTCGCGGCGGGTTCTTACCTTTCGGTCAGTCAGCCAGTGAAACTTATTAGTAAAACTCCACGCTTCGTCCCAGTTCCGTACCCGAGATCCACCACTCAAAATCCAATCTTGAAGTGTGATACCGGCTTGCTGATGCGCCGACCAAACAACAACACCATCTGGACCGATCGCCACCGCAAAGCAATGGCCGAAGGGAAGCCAGCGATGCGGGCTGCCTCTCTGTGCGTGCCGCAAGTGATGGAGGTCCACCAAGGAAACTCCAATAACCGTAGTCTGCCCCACTCTCAAGGCTCTGCTCTTCGCGCGGCCGAATTCGAAGTGAAGTGATTGGCTTTTCCTGTTCTCGATGCCCCTCAGCGTTTCCTCAGCATCACTTTTGACCGAGAGAAACCGCAAGACCGCCGCCAGCGACGGCGGGCGTGCTGCAAACAAGAGGATTAGAGCGGTTGCGAATCGCGCCGCCCACCACGGGTAGAGTTGGCTCGCCTTTTCCGAATCAAAGACTAGACTTGCATCGATGCCTGTCAAAGGGATGAAGGTGAGGTTGAGTGAAGCCATGATCTGAAGGTGCTGGAAGGCTGCCGAAGCGATTGCGGAACCATGGCTGAAGAACCGCGCGAGTTGTGTCTGAAGTGCAGAGATAGGAGTAGGCGCGCCCGTGGGCTGTGCGAGGCTCGCGGATAG
Source organism: Floridaphiala radiotolerans (assembly GCA_022813185.1). NCBI lineage: Eukaryota > Fungi > Ascomycota > Dothideomycetes > Floridaphiala > Floridaphiala radiotolerans. The sequence goes on along the minus strand of JAKLMZ010000052.1, from coordinate 73,638 downwards.
TTCCAGCAGCGGACAGCTACACCGTGCCATTAGCTCTTGCTCTTGTGCGTCTCTGTAGATGGCATCAACTAGAAGGCTTGGGAATGGTGTTATCTCATCCGCCACGTGAATGTGAATGGATGGCACGGGCTCAGCATGGTCCATGGTGAACTGGGACAAGCTGTGTGCGGGAACACCGTGGTATGACGAGTCGAACAACACTGCCTTACTGCTAACAAATGAGGGCGCTGTAGCGTTCAGCTTGTCACCCATGGCCGAGGGGGAACGACCGCCGAAACAAAGGACGAGCACACGCCTCACACTCAGCGCCTGAGACTGCTGAGAAGCGGGTGGGGTGAAGCGATATGTATGATGGGCGGGAAACGCTGGAAGTATTGGTCTTGAATGCTAGTGGTAAAACGGACGTTGCTGAAGATCAAGCGAAGTCTAACACAGAATGCCACTGAACTGCGATTTTGAAGAATATCTGTAAGAAAGCAGGGTTATTGTGGGCAAGATTCTGCTCATGGGCCGTTTGTCAGGCGTGAATAGAAAGACGGACGCGCTGACCTCAGGAATCAAAATCAACAGGAAATTGTTTTGTGAATGCAGAGTTCCAAAGACAATTAAAAAGAACAACCGGCTATCGATTGCTTGGCCAACGGGCAGCATAGAGCTGTTCCGCTGTTTGTCAGATTGTGCATCGCTCACCCCAAAGCTTTTCTCACATAGCTTCAAAATAATAGTCCCTTGTTACATAGTGTGCAAACGAATCGTGCTGAATCACTCAAGGCCGCTTGTGAAAGGTACATCGGCTGTTTGGGTGCAGATGGCTAAACGCACAGCAAGCTGCATAGATTTTCGGAGTCGTACAGGGACAACCTGAAGTTAATGGCTGATAGTTGCACCGTTCTGCACAACGCTCGGTGCTCTATCTCGTTGTTGCTGCAGGATACATGACGCATAATCCCGGCTTATTCGGACTTGTCGAAGGTGTAGTTATGGGAGGACATCGTTAACTGTGAACGAAAAGTGAAAGGAGTGATTACATTGCCATTTTGGGAATAAGTGGCGCACGTGATCAGGCGACGCGTTATGTTAACTTTCACAACAATAGATAGGGAGATTTCTCCACCTTCACAATTCCAATTGCCTTGAACAACTTTCGAAGGCGCCTACCTTAGTTGTTAGCATGTTCGGGATCGATAGGAAAAAGATGGAGGAGGAGAGGTTGGCAAGATTGGCAGCAAAAAAGAGACCCCGGTCTATCTCGCCGCCAGCCGTCGATCGATCGGAAGAGACCCACCCACACAAATTGCTCAAGTTGGATAACGGCGTTGATTCTAAAGTAGATGCAACGCCGTCTAGCACTCAAGAAAGTGTTGGAAGTCTGAGGAAACCGTTCCAATTCACCAGCCTTGCCAACGTGTCGGCATTACCTACTCCACCTAGCACGCAAGAAAGTTCAGCGTCTCGACCCACTTCCAAAGCTTCAACAGATGAACAGTCTAGCAATTTTAGAAAGACTCTACAACTCCAAGACAAGGTCTCTCCACCTCCAACCAGCGTCAAGAATGGCGCGCCACTCCAGTTCGTTGGTGGTGCTATCAAGCGAACCTGGGCATTTGGTCACGATCGAAGCAACGATCTCAAGATCGAAGAAGTTCTACAAAAGCACAAGCTCAGGTTAGCAGTACTAAGTTCATTCCAGTGGCACACGGATTGGGTATTTTCAAAGCTACGGATGAAGGAGGATCCCACCAGAGTGGTGTTCATCATGCAGGCTAAGGGGGAGGCACTGAAGATCCAGATGCTGGACGAGATCAAGGACATCCCGAACCTGAGGATCTGCTTCCCGAACATGGAGGGACAGGTCAACTGCATGCACAGCAAGCTAATGTTGCTGTCCTTCGAAGAGTGCCTCAGGGTCGTGGTCCCCAGCGCGAATCTTACAAACTACGATTGGGGCGAGACCGGAATTATGGAAAACTCAATGTTCGTGATAGATCTTCCCAGACTGGACGGCGGAAGGCTTACCAAAGAGGAGGATCTCACGTTCTTCGGCAAGGAACTACTCTACTTCATACGCACACAAGGTCTGGATCCTGAAATCTGTCGAAGCCTTCTAAAGTTCGACTTTGCAATGACAGCCAACATTGCCTTCGTCCACACCACCGGCGGCGCATTCTTGGGATCATCCATGAAGCGGACTGGCTTGCCTGGGTTGAGTCAAGCAGTCCAAAGGCTAGGACTGAAGGCCGATGAGATCATTGAGATCGACTTTGCGGCGTCTTCGATCGGCTCACTGAACGACGCTCAGCTGAAGAGCTTCTACGCCGCAGCGTACGGCAGCGCCGCAGCGACTGTTCCAGGACCTATACAGGAAGCCTACGAGCGACCTTTGGCCCGTGCACTGCAACGCATACACGAACATATCCGCATCTACTTCCCCACCCATGACACAGTAGCAGCGAGTACGGGAGGTGTGAACAATGGCGGTACGATTTGTCTCGCCTCTCAGCATTGGAGGGGAGATCCTTTTCCGAATGACGTGTTTCGGGATTACAAATCGACGAGGGCTGGACTTCTAAGCCACAACAAAATCCTCCTCGTCCGCAGCAGAACGAAGGCGTGGGTATATGTTGGGAGTGCCAACATGTCTGAGAGCGCTTGGGGAAAGGTCGTGAAAGATAAGGACACCAAGCAGCCCAAGATCAACTGCCGTAATTGGGAGACAGGAGTGTTGATACCGGTCCCAGTCGTCGAGGTGGAAGGAAGAGCGGCTGCTATTGTGGACTTTGACGTCTTCAAGGGCGTGATAGACATTCCATGGCAGATGCCTGGGGAGAAATACAGCGGCAGACATCCTTGGTTCTTCAGGGGCTGAGGAAGCATGCACTTTGATGATCGTTTATCTCATTCGGCCTCAAGGACATGCCTACTCGAGTCGACCGGCAACAAAGCTACTCACAATGCGATGCAGTCCTATGATCTACAGTCGAAGCTTCAGGTACTGGCCCTAGAAGAGTCAGCCCGGTTCAACGGCATGCTCTGACATAGAGTAAACCAACAGAGTAAAGAAGAGCACTGCGTCTTCATCCGAGCCCATGGGCCTGCGCATCGATATTGTTGGAGGTGTCGAATCTAACTCAAGGGCCAGCTGCTTGTGACCGACGTCACAAGGTTCTCTGGTTGCGATTGCCATCGGCGACTGAGCTGTATTAGTGGAACGAGGGAACCTCTGATGGAAGAATCATATTATCGCGGACATTCGTCATAAGATGTTAGATAGCAGACAAGAAGACTTGTATTGGTTGAGTTGCAATAAATGACAGAGCTTGCCACCTGACCAACGGTAACCCATAGAAGCTTTCCAAAGTCTTTGCCGGATCTGCGTAGTGTGAGGTTGCGGAACAATAAAGGGTTGAGAGGCACTCAGCTGTTCCGGATGTAGGTATGTTCTCACAGCACATAGACGTCACGTTGCTGCGGTGTGTAGAACATATGCCATCATCGATCCAAAGCGCACATAGCTTGCAAGCAAGGACAAATAAGAGAAAGGAACCTACGGACAGCGAATGTTGAATGAAAATGGACAGTGCGCATGACTAATAATCTTTCGAAGGTGACGGACTCAAGTTTCGTGTTTAGAGCATAAGGGATGTATGGAATCTTTGGAGCATGCGGCTGCGATTGCCTAGTCTCAAGCATCATTGAGGCACAGCGTTTCGCTACCGTACCCGATATGCAGGCATGGCGGGAGATCCAATTTAGGCCGCCGAGTAGCGTGAATTGCGTCTTTCAACCTAGATCTCTACGCACATCCGGGTGTGCCAAACTCCAAACCCCACGCACACTGTCGACTCGCGGGGTACGGCCCGTTCCTATAGAGCCACTTCCCCCCTAACGGACGGTAAAACACACTGTACGTCTAGGGCACAAACGTCCACTTAGGAATTGTGCTTGTCTTATCTGATTAAACGAAGATTTGAGATCAGAGAACGAAGAAGGCCAGGTGGTTGAGCATTTTCACAAGGAGATGGTTGAACTGAAGCACGCCGAGACCAAAGCACCAGCATCTAAGATACGCACATAGTAGTCTATGGAGCGAGAGACCTCAATTGGAGATTGCTAGCTGAGATCAGCTTGTGAGTGCTGCTGTTGTCAGAATTGGACTTGGTTAGGCGTGTTGTAGGCTACAAAGTGTTCAACAACTCTCATCATATTGTCGATTTGCCACAATACGGTGGCCGAAGTACGGGGAACGACAGACCGTAGTAGTTATGTCGAATCAAGGTCTGCAACCATTGTTCCGGTAACACAACATCCTCTAAGCCGGTTGCTCGCACTTGGATGTTTGACAGTACTGATCTCCGCTCGAGTAGCCCCGTCGTCGAAGCAATGGCAATGCATACATTGATGTTTATTGTGTCATGCACCACGTGTTTCGGTCCAAGATGATCCAGATTGGCTTGCTGTGCGCCCCAGGATCTTGGCTAAATAACATTCAGACTTTCTAATCTTTCATTTGGAGTCGATTTGAGGATGTTAAGATAAGCTTACGGTGCGGAGGAACGTGCGACCGAGCTTCCGCTGGGGCCACACCAGGAAACACCTGATCACCTCCCGTAGCTCAAGGTCTAACGCCGGTAGTCTATCTGCGATGCTATTGTATCCATCAACCATGCCAACTCTGAACACCGTTCCTTGTATCCAACCCGGAAGGATACCAAGGGTGTATCTGGGAACGAGAAGAAGATTCTCGGTTGCGCTCACGCCACGGCCTTACCACCCCACGTGCCAAGTTTAACCTCTTCCACTGGCTTCTCAGCTCCGTTCGTCTTGCTTTTATATCTTCCCTTGACGACTTGCCAAACCCAGTCCGATTGTATCTTCGCCAGCATTGGCATGTCCGGACCGAAAAGGACGTTAACGTGCTCTCTGCCCTTTGCGAGATGCAGCTTCTTCGGCCCTTTCAGATCCTTGAACATATCCAGCTGCTGCTGCGTCGGTGAGATGTAGTCGAACTCAGGAGTGAGGAAGAAAACTGGACATGGGTTCACAAGATGCAGCATACCCATAGGTACGGGCTGCCACAACATCAGGCTATAGTAGGACTGTATCGCTGCGCCATCGCGGTTGTGTGTCAGTCCGTCCTCGGGCACTTCCTCTTCTTCCTTGTTCACATCGATGTGTGAGTTCTGAGGCACCATACCTCTTGACTCTATGGTTGCGACGTAGTACGGCGGGTTCCCGTGGAGAAGCTGCGACTCCCGATCTCGTACCACCTTGTTCACCAGCTTGATTGCATCCGACTCATCGACATATCCATACTTCATAATCGGCGCGACAGCTATTACACCAGCAACCCGCTTGTCAATTGCCGCCGCAGACAAAACTACAGATCCCGCAAAGGACACTCCCCAGAAGAATATCGCAGCCGAGTCGACGATGTCGAGTGTGGACATGTAGATGAAGGCATCCGAGTAGTCTTCGACTTGCTTGAAGGGTTCAATGTGGTTCCGAGGGAAGCCACCGCTTCTTCCAGTGTTCCTGGGGTCGTATATCAGGGTCGTTATGCCGGCCTTCTGCAACTCCTCGCAAAACCCAGGGTAGAAGTCTCCCTTGATGCAGTTGTACTGACAGCGTTAGTTGTGCCATTGCAAACCGGCGACGGGCCAGACTTACACCAGGTGTGACTATGCATGCTGGTCCTTTGCGCGCAGCTTTGTACAGCCACCCACTAAGATATAGCCCATCCAGGGTCTTGAACTTGACCTCTTCATACTTCTTCTCCGACATAATTGTGTCAGGACAGGTCTTTGGCGTTTGGTGAGAGTCCTTGCCAACTGCTGTTTGACTGATTGATCACTCTCAGATGAACAATGTTTTCCACGACAGAGGCCAAGCGGACACGATCACAGAACGCAAATCACAAGCCAGCGCCGAATTGGCCCCATACTATACGATCAATATCCCACCGTTCTACTGGGAAACCCTTTCATGCATGGGTATCTCGGCCGGTTCTGTCGTCCAAGCATCCTGGAGAACGACCCTCTTTTCCGCAACTTCAGCCATGCGACCATCTGTACGTGGCCAAAGCATGGTGTGAGATTATGATAGTCCAAGGTAGTGTCCCATCACTGCATGGTTCGGGTATGGCTTTCGGCCACCCGGGCGTGCGTGTTCCATCCCACCCTGCAGTCACTTGAAGTTGGAGTCGGAAGGCGGTTCCGCGGCGGGGTAATTTATCCGGCATCCCAACCACAACCTAACCTCCACATTCGAAACATCTGCACACTCCGCTAGATACCTGCCCTGACCTTTGATAGAGAGCTTAAGGCAAACCCACCGTCTGGATTAGCGGCCCTCGTTTTCAAACTCTCGAGGGCCTAACGATGCTTATCACCATATGTCATGCACAAGCGTCGGCTACCTCGTAGACGGGAGGTGTCCGGTGCAGATGGTGCGTGAAGTCTAGGTGGTAGCATCCTAGCAGATGCCAGACACTGTCGAACCCACAGTCAGTTCTCAGAGCTGCTGGCGCGGTAGGTCATGCATATCGTCGGTCCTAGGGTCGCACTCGAGCAGCAGGTGGGTTGGCTATGAACCGTATCTTCAGTTGACACTTTTCGTCACGATTCCTTCAGTTCGCACTGTTCACTCCTCAAGCGTCACCAGCATCATGCTTTCCTTCAAGTTCATGACTGCTGTGTCAGTCATTACCACTTACCTTACAGTAAGTCGCGTACCGGAGCATTACTACTACTTTCTCGGACGGCCAAGCTATGTTCTCGCATTCTTGCAGCTTTTTGTGCTCGAAATCGTTGCTTGGTTGGCATGGCATATCCTTTTATATCCAAAACTCTTTTCGCCATTAAGACACCTTCCGGGACCAAAGGTACGGTCGAACAGGCTTGCGCGAGATAAGCATCTTGAGCTAATGATATTGTGAACAGGGCAACAGCTTCTTCATGGGACAGTTCGCGACTCTTAGTAGAGAGAAGACAGGCCGTCCCATGAAAGAATGGATGCGCACCATTCCGAACGATGGCTTGATCCGGTATCTAGATATGTTCAACATGGAAAGAGTCCTAGTCGTCTCCCCGGTGGGTTTACGAGAACTTCTGGTCACCAAGTGCTACGACTTTGTGAAGCCGAAGCTTCTCGCTGGGCTGCTCATCGACGCCTTTGGTGCTGGCATGCCTTTCGTGGAGGGCGATGTTCACAGGCTACAGAAGAAGACCATGATGCCTGCCTTTGCTTTCAGACACATCAAGGAGCTAGTCCCAGTTTTCTGGGACATGGGCAAGAAGATGCTCTTGTGCGTGACTGCGGACATCGATCGGAACCTGGGCAAACCTCGGGTCACAAACGGGGTTCAGCATCCTATACAGCCCGATCAAGCTGTCGTCAACGCAATGAGATGGTTCAAGCGAACAACGCTGGATGTTATGGGAGTGGCCGGTATGGGCAAAGACTTTGAGGCTATGGAGAAGGAAGACAATCCTCTGGTGAAGGCCTATCATGACATGTTCCAACCTGGACCGGCAGCTGGTGTCATAATGATACTGCGTGCATTTCTTCCTGGTTGGCTAGTCGCCATGATACCCTCGGAGACCAACGATGTCTTCGAGGCAGGCAAGGCCACCATGATTGAGACCTGCCACAAGCTCATCACGGAGAAGTCGGAGAAGCTTGCTAGGAAGGAGCTCGAGGATCTCGATCTGATCTCAATGGCTCTGCAGACCGGGACTTACTCCATGAAAGACCTAACCGGACAAGTCACTACGTTCCTTCTGGCAGGACATGAGTCCACTTCAGTGGCCCTGACGTGGGCTATCTACGGTCTCGCGCAGCATCCGGACATTCAGACCAAGCTGCGCGAGGAGGTTAGGTCGAAATTGCCTTCTCCCGCCGGAAGTAGCACCATCTCAAGCATCGACCTCGACCGAGTCCCTTATCTGTATGCGGTGTGCAATGAAATCCTTCGGTATTACGACGTATTTGTCTGGACATGGCGTGAGGCGGACAAGGACACCACACTACTCGGTCAGCACATACCAAAGGGCACGTATGTTGTCGTTCCTTTCGCAGCAATCCATCGCGATCAGTCTTTATGGGGCACCGACGCAGATCAGTTCTTGCCGGATAGGTGGCTTGCTGAGAAGTCCGGGGCTTTAGCGAAGACAGGAGGAGCAGATACCAATTTTGCGTTCATGAGCTTCTTGCAGGGGCCTCGCAGTTGCATTGGCGAAAGCTTTGCCAGGGCAGAGTTCGCCTGTCTTCTGGCCGCATGGGTGGGTAGGTTTGAGTGGGAGCTGAACGACAAGCGGGAGATGGACGAGGCGAATTTGGTCACGGCTGGTGGCTTTACCGTGGCCCCGATCGAGCACCTGGACGTTAGGATCAAGGTGGTGGATGGATGGTAAATGAACTAGGCGGGTATGGTATGAGCTCGGATTGCTCTCGTTCTCCAGGTTCATCCACAAATGCCAGCTCCTCCGGACCCCAACGTCACCCCAACAGTGGGGTCAGAATGGAAAGGATTCTGGTGCAATCGCCACATGAGAAAGTGGCCAAATAGAGGGTATGGGGCTACGTTGCATGACTGTCACGGCATGAGTTTTCTAGCGAATGGATTTTGTATACTCGTACAATTGAAGCGAAATCCACATAGACGGCAGATGCGGAGTACATTGAGTACCTACTCGAGCGCTATAAACCGCAGAGGGTACTTCTGTATGTGCGTACTCCCATGTAGTCCTCTCTAAAAACCGAGCGAAGGATTGAGCCTTAAGTGCGTTGGAGTAACCATGAGCCAGTCGCAAGCTTGGCAGGGGACCCGTCTAACATGACTCAAGGCGTGTGGTTGGCTCCAAACCCATTCTGCTTTTGTTCGGTACTCGACTATCTTTACTAGGCAGCTGGAGATAGCCACGATGGGTTTTCATAGTATATGCATCACGTGCTTTGGTCGGCTTAGCCCTCCGACGTTCAACCTCCACAACGAAAACCCCAACACCAGTACCATGCTACCCATCGTCCAATCCTTCCAATCTACAGTACATGTCGACTGTCAGGCGTACTTCGGAGTCCGGGTAGCTCACCCTCTTAGTCCATGTCTCTATGCTTGTTTCAGTCGCTCGCTGCAGCTTTGTTGGAGTGGCTCGCTTGCTGAAAGTTACGGTGGGTGTGGGGATTCTAGTTTATTAAGCAATATCGACCGTCTGGGGGCGGTTTTCTGTTTTCTGCTTCTGCACGCTGTTTACCTGCGAACACCTAGCGTCCAGGGTATGGTCTCCCCGTTCTTGTGCGGGAAACCGGAGGGGAGTGTGCCGTATGAGGTGCTTCCTGACTCGCCATGTCCAAGCGGTCCGATCCTTTAGTCATTTTCACTTTACCAGCCAAGCACGTAAGTGTTTAGCAGGGGTCCAACGTTTCCGGTCTGTTGTCGACCCGCTTCTTCCTCTCAGGGACTCGAAAGGATTTCGATGCAGAAGTTGCAACAGCCTTGCCGATAGCCTTTGCCCCGCCATATCAGTATATGTCATGCCTTCTTCCGGACACACACATCCTACCTGTCCGCTTACAGGCAACATAGACCATGTTTGATCTATCACTAGACTAACCTAAGAACTTTATCCATTTCGCTTATTCGGAATCGCTTTGGGTACCCCAACGGCCAACGGGATGTCTTGTATGGCGACGTATATCAAACAGCATCAACATGAACGGGAACTACGGCTACGATTATCTTTGCGCCACGATCCGCTGCAAGCTTTCTTGCAACGCTCATGGCGCCTCGTTGCATTCTGAATTCAGCCGGAAAGGACGGACGCGGTTCCGGGTTAGTGTTCCAGAGATGGGCGAGCAGAACAACCCAGCTGCTGGCTTGTCCTTAGTAAGACTCCCTGTAGGCCAGTTCGCATAGCTATCGTTCTACAGACGGGGTCTACACGCCGTCAGCTTCCAGAGCACATTGCCCCGCATGAGAAGGATGAAGGGTGTTGAATCTCAAAGGCCAATTGCCAATCAGTATCAAGCTTTTCGTAGTTCTCTTATATCCCAATCACTCCCGGGTCTTCAATCCTGTTGGTCTGCAACAGGGCATCTCTCCTTTTCCCCTATATAGACAATTGTGACCGATAGCCTTTAGGGATATCCTCATCTGAGTTCAACCTCATCTCCCTTCTTATCATCCATCCTCCTCCACTACTTAAATCCGCTCTATTACCATGAAGTACCCTACCAACAGTGACCTCAATGGTCACGTGGTGAATGGCTTCAATGGGGAGACGAACGGCACCAACGGCGTCAATGGTCACGCCGAGCCCAAATTTGAGACTCCCCTGCCGGAGCCAATTGCCATCGTGGGTATGGCACTGCGGTTGCCGGCCGGCATACATACACCGGAGGCGTTTTGGGAGTTGTTGGTGAACGGAAAAGATACCCGATGCGAAGTTCCCGCATCACGTTACAACATTGATGGATTTTACAGCCCTTCGAAGAAGATTGGCAGCATTGGTCTGAGACATGGCCATTTTCTTAACGAGTCAGATAGTCTGGAGTATCTCGATACCTCGTTCTTCACAATGTCCAAGAACGAGGTGGAGAGGTTAGATCCACAGCAGCGTATGATCCTCGAGGTTGTTTGGGAATGCATGGAGAATGCTGGACAGACAAACTGGAGGGGAGGCAACGTCGGTTGCTTCGTGGGAACATGGGGCGACGACTGGCTAGATCTGACAGCGAAGGATACGCAAAGAGCCGGTGTTTTCAATATCACCGGTGCTGGAGACTTCTCCATCTCAAACAGAGTCTCGTACGAGTACAGCCTCAAGGGACCTAGCATGACGATCAAGGCGGCCTGTTCGTCAGCTATGGTTGGATTACATGAGGTAGGGCGCAATGCTGTTCTGTTGTGGGGAAGAGTTAACATTCAGTTTGTAGGCGTGCCAGTCCATCTTAGCAGGAGACTGCGAATCTGCCATCGTGGCCGGGACCAACCTCATTGTTACCCCAACAATGACCATTGCACAGACGGAGGCCGGTGTGCTGTCACCGACAGGAGAATGCAGGACTTTCGATGCTACAGCCAACGGTTATTCGCGCGGCGAGGCCATCAACGCGATCTTCGTAAAGAAGCTCGCCGATGCAGTTCGGGATAACGATCCCATCCGAGCAGTCATCAGGTCAACCGCGACCAACCACAACGGCAGGAGTAACGGCATCACCACCCCTCTTCCAGAAGGCCACGAGCGTCTCATTCAAAGAGCTTACAAGGTCGGGCACATAAGGGATCTGTCTGAAACTGGGTACGTCGAGTGCCACGGTACCGGTACCCAAACCGGCGATCCGTTGGAGGTGTCCGCTGTTGCCAAGTGCTTCACTAGCGAGAAGGGAATATACATCGGCTCTGTCAAGGCCAATGTCGGACACTCTGAAGGTGCATCTGGTGTTACGTCGGTGATCAAGGCTGTAATGGCCCTTGAGAACCGGACGATTCCTCCTCAACCCAACTTCAAGACCCCCAACCCCCGGATACCTTTCGAGCAGGCAAAGCTACGGGTTCCATTGAAGGCTACTCCATGGCCAACAAACAAGCTTGAGCGGGTCAGTGTCAACTCCTTTGGTATTACCGGTGCCAACGCACATGCTATCATCGAGTCACCGGCAATGTACGGTATTCAGAAGAAGGAGCGTCTCAGCAGCCATACTGCCACGCCAAGGCCACGACTTCTCACAATCTCCGCTACAAATGATGAGTCACTGAAGAAGAATGCAGCTGAGATCAAGCAATACCTCGAGGAGCATCCTACGAAATTAGAGAGTCTTGCCTTCACCCTGAGCACTAGAAGGGAACGACTGCAGCGTCGCGCTTTCGTCGTTACTGACGGGCAAGGTTCCTTCGAGCTCAACAACGCCGACAAGGTCAAGCAAACTCCTAAGCTCACCTTCGTCTTCACTGGCCAGGGCGCACAATGGCCGGCAATGGGCAAGGAGCTCATGCAGGACTTCCCAACATTCAAGAGTGACATTCACGTCATGAACAAGATCCTTGGTCTTCTGCCGAATCCGCCGTCCTGGGATCTTGAGGAAGAACTTCTCAAGACCGGCGTGAAGAGCCGCTTGGAGCAAGCCGAGTTTGCTCAGCCGCTGTGCACCGCAGTACAAGTTGCTTTAGTGAACCTACTTCGGACTCTGGGCGTTAGCCCTGCTGGTGTTGCTGGCCACTCCAGTGGTGAGATCGCTGCCGCCTACGCTGCTGGTGCCATCACCTCTGACGAAGCCATCATCATCGCATATTACCGTGGTCTCGTTACAAAGGGCTGCACCAAGCGCGGTGCTATGGCTGCTGTCGGACTCGGCCGTGCCGAGGCCACCCTCTACCTTGAGCCTGGCGTGGTCGTTGCCTGCGAGAACAGCCCAGCAAGCATCACGCTCTCTGGTGACGAGGATGCCCTGGACGCCACGATTGATGCTATGAAGCACGATGATCCCAACGTGTTCATTCGCAAGCTGAAGACTGGCGGAATGGCATATCACTCGCATCACATGCATGAGGTTGGGGAGGCGTACGAAGCCCTTCTCACTCCTCATGTCAGGAGCTCCACTCCAAACGTACCCTTCTTCTCTAGCGTTACCGGCAAGAAGATTAGTACGGCAGACTTTGGCCCGGCCTATTGGCGATCCAACCTTGAGAACACTGTACGCTTCTTTACAGCTATCAAGGCCTCAATGGACAGCATCAACAGTGATCAGCTCTTCCTGGAGATTGGCCCACACTCTGCCCTCGCCGGTCCCTTGAGACAGATCTTTAAGTCTGTGGTTACCAAGAACACGCTGACCTACACACCTACAATCGTGCGTGGAAAAGACTGCACCGAGAGCTTCCTCACCACAGCGGGTACTCTTTACGGCGCCACTATCCCTTGCAACTTGGCCCCTCTGACTCCTGGTGGACAGGTCTTGACTGACCTTCCGATCTACTCATGGCGTCACGACACCTCCTACTGGGCGGAAAGCCGGATCTGCCGTGAGTGGCGGTTCCGCAAGTTCAAGCACCACGAAATCCTCGGTTCGCGTGTTCTCGAAGGTGATGACCTCGAGCCTACTTGGCGCAACATCCTCCGTCTAAAGGACGCCTCATGGCTCGCTGATCACAAGGTCCTCGACGATGTCGTCTTCCCGTGCGCTGGCTATGTTGCCGCCGCTGGTGAGGCTATTCGCCAACTCACCGGCTCGGACGACTTCAGCTTGAGGAATCTTGTGATCAAAACCGGCATGGTGTTGAACGACAACCAGGACGCCGAGATTATTACGAACTTCAGGCCAGTGCGTCTGACCGCCTCGCTTGACTCTACCTGGTACGACTTCACCATCTCCTCTCACAATGGCACCAACTGGATCAGGCACTGTGTTGGTCAAGCGCGTGCTGGACGTGATGTTCAAGGCTCTGAGCAGTCCGACTCCAAAGTCATCGAGTCGCTGCCGAGGAAGGTCGCGAACCCTTACGCTGCCGCCAAAAGGATTGGTCTGAACTATGGATCTACCTTCCAAGGTGTTCGCAATGTGTCAGCTCTGCCTGGTAAATACACGACAACAGCGGACCTCATTACACCAGAGCCCAGTGAATTCCATTACACCCTTCACCCAACGACCATCGACCATGCGCTACAACTGATCGCTTTCGCTTCGTCGGATGGTATTCCGAGATATCTCAACCGCCTCGTTGTCCCTACCAATATCGAGAGCATCTACGTCCGGCCCGTTCCCTCAAAGTCCCAAATGAAGGCTGAAGGTGTCGCCTCCGGCCGTGCAAGCACTGGCGCCATCAAAGGCAACACCACCGTCACCGTCGACGACCAAGTCATCATGTCTTTGACTGGTGGGCGCTTCTCCCCGCTGGAAGATGCAACCGGCCTTGCTGACTCCGACACCGTTGCCGCGGCCCGTCTTGCATGGCGGCCCGACGTGGACTTCTGCAAGATCGAAGACCTCATGGTCTCTCACACCAAAGATCCGCTGGCCATCAAGGAAGTGGAGATCTTTGGTCTTCTAGTCTGCTTGGAAATCCGAGACAGGCTCACGGATGTCAAGGAGTACGTCGCTGAGCACTTCTACAAGATGGACAAGTGGATCAACGCGCACTGCGACGAGGCTGCTGCCGGTGAGAACAAGCTGATCGGCGCTGAGCTTGGCAAGGAGTTGGCTGCTATGCCCCGGGATGCGAGGGTCGCGCAGATTGAGAGGATGAGAGAGGAGCTCAAGACTGCTGAGTTCGCTGCTGCGGCTGAGTTGATTGCCCGTCTGCTTGATGGTGCTGTCGGTATGTTCGATGGTACTAAGGAGGCTCTGGAAATCTACCTCCGTGACAGCGGTCTTACCAACGTCTACAACCTCACTGCGGACCGAATCAACTCACACGAGTTCTTCGTCTCAGCTGGTCACATGAACCCTACCATGAAGATCCTCGAGATTGGTGCCGGCACTGGTGGTACAACTTTGGTCGCCCTGAAGGCTCTCACTGCGCTCTACGGCGAACGCATGTACGAGAGGTACACGTACACGGACATCTCATCCGGTTTCTTCGGGAAGGCTCAAGAACGTTTCGCCGAGTATCCAGGCCTTGAATACAAGGTTCTTGACATCAGCAAAGACCCCATCGCTCAAGGCTTCGAGCCTGGTACCTACGATTTGGTCATTGCATCCAACGTCATCCACGCCACAGCCGTGCTAAAGGAGACACTCACCAATGTCCGCAAGATCATGCACCCGCGTGGTCGTTTCTTCCTCCAGGAGCTTTCGCCTTCTTCCGCCAAAATCATCAACATCGTCATGGGTGTCCTCCCCGGTTGGTGGTTAGGTGAAGCCGACGGCAGACCAATGGAGCCGATTGTTGACGTCCCGAGATGGGAGAAGGAGCTCACTTCTGCTGGCTTTGCAGGTGTCGAGGCTCTCGTACATGACGATCCTCGTGTTGGCTCACACATTGGTGTCAACATGATCATTCGCCCGCAACAGCCCGTGAAGGAGTTCCAAGCTGTCACTCTGCTACACCGCGAGGACCAGGCACACTCACCTCATCTTGAGCAACTTGAGCAGGTCCTGCAAGCAAAGGACTTCTTCGTTGATCGCTGCGTTCTCGGCGACTTACCTCCCATGTCGCAGGATGTCATCTCGCTCCTTGAGATTGATGCACCGTTCACCGACAAGATATCTGAGAAGGACTTCGAGGCGTTTAAGAACATCCTCGCAAACATTGGCAACGACAGGATGCTATGGGTTACTAAATCCGCACAAATCGAGCCTGAAGACCCACGCTTCAGCTTGACCTTGGGCCTTTCCCGATCCATCCGCAACGAGCTATCAATCCCCTTCGCCACGTTGGAAATTGACACATTCGATACGAACACCTGCGAGGCCATCATAAAGGTCCTCGATAAGGTCCAGGACACCTCCGCCGAAGTCCAGCCTGACTACGAGTTCATCCTCAAGGACGGCGTTATCAACATCGGTCGATACCACTGGGTTGACACGAAGGAAGAATTATCCAACAATGCACCAACCGAACACCGCCCACTGAAGCTCCAGGTCGGTCGTCCTGGTCTGCTCACCTCGCTTGGCTGGGTCCCATACACCCTGCCTGAAGTTGGCCCAGACGATGTCATCATCGATCCTCGCTGTGTGGGTATGAACTTCCGTGACGTCCTCGTCACTATGGGCTTAGTCGAAGAGAACGGCGTTGGACTGGGTCTCGAAGGCTCTGGCGTCATCAGTGCCGTTGGTTCCAACGTCGACA
Source organism: Floridaphiala radiotolerans (assembly GCA_022813185.1). Taxonomy (NCBI): domain Eukaryota; kingdom Fungi; phylum Ascomycota; class Dothideomycetes; genus Floridaphiala; species Floridaphiala radiotolerans. The sequence goes on along the minus strand of JAKLMZ010000052.1, from coordinate 57,854 downwards.
GACTCAAGGTTGGCGATCGGGTTATGATGATGGGGCAGAACTGCTTCTCAACCCACAATGTCACACAGGCCGACAAGTGTGTGAAGATTCCGGAAAGCCTAAGCTTCGAAGAGGCTGCCACCATGCCTTGCGTATACAGTACTGTGATTCACAGTCTGATCTATATGGCGAGCCTGAGAAAGGGTCAGAGCATCTTGATCCAGTCGGCTTGTGGTGGTGTTGGTATTTCTGCCATTCAGATTGCGCAAATGATCGGCGCTGAGGTAAGTAGACGTGGGAGGTTGATGCAATTGAACCAGCAGCTAACAAGAACCAGATCTTCTGCACTGTCGGCAACGATGAAAAGGTTCAGTACCTTATGAAGACCTTCAACATCCCGCGCAACCGCATCTTCCACTCTCGTGATGCTTCCTTCCTACCCGACGTCCTCCGCGAAACCAACGGCCGCGGTGTTGATGTTGCGCTGAACTCTCTTTCCGGTGAACTCCTGCACGCCACCTGGAAGAGCGTTGCCATCCGTGGCAAGATGGTTGAGATCGGCAAGCGTGACTTTATCGGCCGTGCTCAGCTCGATATGGATCTCTTCGAGGCTAACAGAAGCTTCATCGGTGTGGACCTGGCAACACTACCCGACCACTACCTGGAGCTGCAGACCGAAGTCATCAAGCTGTATGAGCAAGGTCACATCAAGCCCATTCAGCCCATTAACACCTTTGATGGTGTCAAGGTTGAGGAAGCCTTCCGCTTCATGCAGAAGGGTGCACACATCGGCAAGATCGTTGTGACCATCCCCGAAGACGCCGGGAGCTTGCCAGTTACACCAGTTGGCGAGAAGCTAGAGCTTCGTTCTGACGCTGCATACATCATGTCCGGCGGTCTTGGCGGTCTCGGAAAAGCTGTGTCCACCTGGATGGTTGAAAACGGGGCCCGTCACTTGGTATACCTTTCCAGATCCGCTGGCAAGACAGAGGAAGACCAACGCTTCTTCACGGAACTCGAAAGCCAGGATTGCACGGTCCAAGCTATTCCAACGGATGTTACCAAGCTTGACCAAGTCGAGCAAGCCATCAACAGTATCACCATGCCCGTTGCTGGTGTTCTCCAAATGGCGATGGTGCTTCGGGATTGCCAGATCTTGAAAATGCCTTACGAGGACTGGACAGGCGCTGTCAATCCCAAGGTCGACGGTACCTGGAATCTGCACAAAGCTCTGGGTGACACGAACCTGGACTTCTTCGTTATGTTCGGCTCCATCTCAGGATCCTTCGGTATCGCTCACCAGTCCAACTACGCTGCAGGTAACAGCTTCCAAGACGCCTTCGTCCAATACCGCCATAAGCTTGGCCTCCCTGCCTCCATCATGAACATTGGAGCAGTCGACGACATTGGCTACGTCAGCGAGAATCAGGTTGTCCAAGACAGCTTGCGAACAGCTGGTATGCACTTCCTGTCCGAGAAGGATCTGCTCGAGGCTCTGCACCTGTCCATCCTGAAGTCCGCACCCACCGCAGCTGAGCGTGGTCCAGCAGGCTTCATTGAGACCAGCCAGCTCGGCATCGGTATCCGAGCTACCAAGCCAATGTCTGAGCCTTCCAACCGTGTCATTTGGAAGCGCGACAAGCGTGTTGACATCTACCGCAACCTGGAGGCTTCCGCCGCAGCTGCCAACAACGCCGCCGGTGGAGACGATGCGTTTAATCAGTTCATGACCGATATCGAGACGGACAAGTCACTGCTCGAGCAGAAGGAGAAGATTGACTTCCTCACTCATGAGATCGGTGTGGTTATCTATCGGTTCATGTTGCAGCCTGTGGAGGAGCTGGATATCACCAAGAGTCTTACCACCCTCGGTGTTGATTCTTTAGTCACTATCGAAGTGAGGAACTGGTTGAGGAGAAGGATGGGAATAGAAATCAGTACTTTGGAGATCTTGAACGGTGGAACGATTGAGAGCTTGGGTCTTATCGCGGTTGAGAGACTTAAGGAGAAGTATGCTGCTAAGGCATAGGAAAGGTGACGTGACAGAGCATAGCGCATGCATTGCAAGGCGTTGGAGTTTGATAGATAAGGTATCCTGGGTTATAGAGGCGTGTATGTTCAGGTTTGGCGCACTGATAAGTCTGGTCGTTATGTTTTAGTAGACATTTCAATCCAAAGCATTCCAAGAATAATCATTCTGCTCTGCCATTGACAATGATGTAAAGGTGTGTAAACTGGTTGCGTTAGAGTGGACACGCGTGCCTAGAAAACGCGTCCCGTCGGGAAATTTTCGGGATGTACATCTTGAATATTTAGTGATGACGAGCATGAAGGCAGACTTCACAATCTTGATACCAAATACGTAGACGTTGGTCGCTTGCTAAGCAATTTCGGCCTTGCTAGGAGAGCATGATTTGCAGCCGTTCGCAGCAATTGCTGCGGCCATTGGCACGAGGTGTCTGCAGGAGCTGCAGCAAAGAGCAAGGGTGCGTCGAAAGGATAAGTCTACGCGCTGCAACGATTGACTGAGCATGCAGTATAGGTGTTGCGCGGAGTGTTGTTGCCAACCGATGCTATGATCTTTGGAAACAACAACCAGCGATACCCGCGGTCAGATGCTTCACCTCGACACCCTTGTGTGCTAAGAAGCACAAGAACAAAGGCGGAGATGTGACGGAAGCGAAGATAGAACAGGGTGTCGCAGGGTCAACGGAGGATCCATTCGACTTTGCTCACCTAGAGACGGACATTCACAAAGCCGTCGAAGGCCTGAAAGACCGGTTGTCGAAGCTACGAGCCGGTGGGAGGTTCAACCCAGAGCTGCTGGAGAATTTGAGGGTTCAGCTCACCACCGAAGGAAAGGAGAGGGTGCGCTTGGGGGACGTCGCGCAGGTGGTGCCGAGGGGGAGGCAGATAGGGATCATTGTTGGGGACAAGGATGTAAGCGATCCCTTGCACCGGAATGCCGGCACATCAAGACTAAAGTCTTTGAACAGCACATTAAACCCGTCTCCTCCGCAATTCTCTCCTCCGACCTCTCCCTCAACCCCCAGCCGGATGCCCAAAATCCGTCCCAACTGAACGTTACCATTCCTCCACCTACCGCAGAGTCCAAGAAGCAGGCGGTCAACGAGGCACACAAGGCGTGGGAGAAGGCGGAAGCAGCGTTGCATGATTCACGGGCGAAGCATCAGAAGAAGCATAGACAGATGGAGCTGGGGAAGAAGGTGCGGCCTGATGATCTGAGGAAGGCGCACAAGATGATGGAAGAGATTGTGAAGAAAGGCCATGCGGAGGTTAAGAGTATATATGATGCTGCGAGGAGGGTATTGGAGAGTGGTTAAGGTATACAGCAACTTGTCTATATGCGTCTGAAGAGGGGAGGTTGACTTCAGAACCTCATGGGTAAGTCCTTGCGACATGCAGTCTGATCTGAAGCTATCTGACATCTACTAGCAGCATTGTAAAACATTGGAAATCAAGGGAGAGAGCAATATATCAATGTAACATACGCGTCTTGAGCACAACAAAGTGGTTGCCTGGCGGCCTTGGGCAGCAAAGATGTTAATGATGGCGAGTTTTCACATGTCAGCAAGGTACTATGTGCATCATCAGTAAGCGCGTCGACCCCGCGACAGCTTGGCTTTAAACTCGAAGTCCAGAGCTTCCGGATGTGACGGGATCCCTTCGTCTTCACGGCTTCAATTGTTTACTGTCAAGGGAAGAAAACCAGCACTGGAACATTGACTATCCATTGCATCATGGCAGTGGCTCCGAAATTCGCTGGCCAAAAGCTGGCGGCGGGATTGACTCCGCATGCCGTACATTCTCTCGAGCTCTACCTTGACTACGTCTGTCCTTTCTCGAAGAAGATGTTCGATACAATCTACGGCTCCCTTCTAGAGACCATCACGTCCACCTACAAGGGTAAGCTACAGGTGATTTTCCGCCAGCAGATCCAGCCGTGGCATCCTTCATCAACGTTGGTGCACGAAGCCGGTATTGCAGCTTTGAAACTGGCGCCAGAAAAGTTTTGGGACTTTAGCAAAGCACTCTTCGATGCGCAGACTGAGTACTTCGATGTCAACGTGGTGAAGGAAACCAGAAACGACACGTACAAGAGGCTGTCCGATGTCGCAGCCAAAGTGGGAATCGACAAAAAAGAGTTCTACAGTCTTCTTGAGATATCAGACAAGCCAGCCCCCGATGGATCCTTGAACATTGGCAACCAAGTGACCAACGACATCAAGGTCCAGGTCAAGGTGGGATAATTCTAATGTCTCACTCTCTTTCCGCCATGGTTGGCTGACAAAAGCCGGGTAAACAGGCAAATCGTCTTGTTGGGGTTCATGTGACGCCAACAGTCCTGTTCAATGTAGGCCTCCAGAGCTACCTGAAATGTAGCTTATGATACTAACCGCCACCCTACAGGGAATTGTCGAGAACAGTATATCCAGCAGTTGGACTAAGGAGCAATGGAGGGAATGGCTTGAGAAGAACGTGGTGTAAGAGACTATGCCCTCTTACCATACCGAGGGCTATGATTGCCAGCTGGGAACGGACATCGGTATATTTGGGATTGTATAGTTCGAACCAAACCTATCATAGCACTACCGTCTCATCTTCCGTATCTATATCACCCGTTTTCGGCCCCAGTGTCTGGCTTTGGTGTTCTCTATCCAACCAATGTCCCCATGGGGTATCGTTGATCTCCATGCCTCGGAGCTTTCGATTTACTGTCGTTCCTGTTGTCCCTCCCTGCGGGGCCATGATTTGACGTGCATACGAAGGATCAAGCTAAACATCAGGAGCGCCACCTTGACAGGTTGAGAAGACTTTTGAATCGTCCGTCCAATCCACGTAGATGACTAGATAGTGGATCAGGTTGCGACCTAGCAAACGGATTCCGATTCTGGCCGGACACCTGCAGGTGGACATTGCAACGCAACGGGTGTATAATCTGTCTCGCCGGATCTTGGCAAAGGATCAATCAAGCGTTGACCACGTCCAATACCAGCAGTTCTGGACGGCAGGGATGGCGGGCAGCTGAGGCCTGACGGTCCGTTCCGATCCTGAGGGAAGGAAGGATGATTACGTGCGGTTAATTCGGCCGTATTGTGTGGGAGGCCTCACATGCAGCCGTCTCTGAAACTCGCTTGGAATTTAGGTCCGTCAAAATGTCTACTCCAGTGGAAGAGGGACAGCTTGGCAACGGTTGCTTGGTATCGTAGATCTACTGAAGCTTCTGCCATAGCGCCTTTTTAGTGTAGTCCATAAAAAACATGTACCTGGTCGTTGTTACGGTAGGTTGTGGGGGGAGGGGTCGTGGGGTGGTTGATAAAAGCGTGTTCAGACTTATCCAACGGACACACCCGGACGAGTGCTGTTGGCGCACCCTCAATCGTTCTATCCGCACACTCCATATGGGCTCTTCGTCAAGTTCCTGCTCTACCAAGTACGATCACTTCTCCCAGACGCCTCAGCCGGCCAGGAATATGAGCTGCTGCCCCATCCTGACTCAAGTGGCTCGCCCCTCCTGCTAGCGGCATTCGTTCTTCTGCCGGACGTTGAGGACATCTTTCCGTTCTCCATTAACCAGAAAGAGAGATCATCTAGAAGGCGAGGGGTAATGCGCAAAGCAACTGATTTAGGCACTGTCAAACGGACTGGCTCTCTAGGCTTTCGCACTGTTTGTAGGTAATTACGCCGGACAGAGGCAGGTTGGTGACGGAGTACGTTATCCTATGTTTCTGCGATAGCATTCGACAGCATCTGTGTTGTTTTCGATCTCTCCTAGCTTGTAATTCCTCTTACGCATCTTCTAGAATTCGTATTTCCTTCTTTTTCTGTCTGCATATCACGCTTCCTGCGGCTAAATAACGAACTTGCTGCTGTTGCTCGACTTGATACAACTATCTATACCGTTACACAGGGGCAGAGGAACGCATCAGGAGCAGTACGTTCATCAATCTAGACTCCACGCAGGGTTTTGGACGCGCCGCATTCAATCAGTACGACATGACGTTTGAAAAAGGTATTATCAAACCTGACGATGCTTCCCACGCCAATGGGACAGCAACCCACAAAGTGACCCAGGCCAATGGTACGGCGCCTCCTAGTGCCGAAGATCAACAACCCTTCAGCCGAACGGCAGCATACTCGCTGTCATGGGACGCTGTTGAGATACCCAAGAAGCAACCTACGTCCACGCCCAATGTTCAAATATTTTTGGGAACAGATGCCGAATTCCTCAAGGCTTTTGCTGGAGACTTCAAGCATCTTCTGGAGAAGAATGGGTTCAAGACAGAGATAGCTCGTTTGTCAGAAGATTCTGTTGCCAAAGATGCCATCTATATCATGCTGGATGATGCTGAAGCGACAAAGCTTGCCGGAGACCCACCGGCATCACAGTATGAAGCATGCGTTGGCATGATGTCCAATGCCAAATCACTCCTATGGGCTACTGTCACCGATACGCAGGAGAAGACTCGGGATCCAATCAGCTGGTGTGTATCTGGTCTTGCCCGTGTTGCACGCCATGAGAACGAGAATCTGCAATTCGTTACTGTCACTGCCCAGGAAACTTGTGAGAATGCCCCCAATCTGGCAGATCTCATGACACAGCTTGTCGTGTATCATTTCTGCCAAGACGAAACGCCTTCTGTATTTGATCAGGAGTACATCTACAAGTCCGGCAAGCTGCAAGTGCCGCGGTTACAGCGAGACGAGCTTACCATCGACTGGGCAGAGTCGGCTGCTACCGGCAAGCCTACACTAGCAGAAGATGGCTATTCCGTCGAACCTGGCTCTGTGAAGCTTGCGTCAGATGGTACATATGTCATCTTTGACGGCCGAGGAGATATAGCCCCTGAGATCTGCCGGTTTCTGGCATCTCATGGTGCGAAGCATATTGTTACTGCATATCACAAGACTCTCAGTGAGGAGCAACAACAGGCTCTCGAAGCAGAGATGAAAGAGCTCGGTGTCAATATCTACTCTGGTACTGTCGACTTTTCCGAGCAAGAGCCTGTTCAGAACTTTGCAAAGGAGTACAGGGAGAAGATGCCAGCTGACAAGGGCATGTTCTTCATCGAGCGGATACCTAACGTAGGTATACCTTTTTACTTAATATACTGGTACTAACGCACGTCTAGGCAAAAACGCTCGCTTCTCAAAAAGGCACGGAGTTCAAACCCATCCTCGTCGATCAGATCCACGAGTTCTACTACCCCTTTGAGATCATGCAAGAACAGCCGTCTCTTGACTTTTACCTCATCATCCCTTCACTCATCGGTGTCCTCGGTCAGCACGGCTACGGCACCTACGCCAGTGTCGCTGCGGTCATGGGTCCTTTCATCGAAAAGATCATTGCGGACAAGAAGCCGCAACACCACTATAGTATCATGCACTTTGGGGATGTAGAGGGTCAGAGTAGTTCTGCTACCAAGGCCGGCCACCCAGTGAAGAAGCAAGAGTTTCATGCGCTCCTGGAGTTCTGTACCGGCGCCCAGAAGCTCGTAGCGGAAAACAGAGAGATATGGGTTGGTTTTGATGAGGCGAGTCTGAAGGAGCAGGGAGACAAAGTGAACTTGAGTAATACGTTGTTTGCATCTTTGGGATTATAGGAATCGTTTAGCTTTTCAGAAGGTGGACAACTTCATACAGTATAGAAGGATAGGACTGTGCCACATAAAAACCCTCGCTGTTCAATTCGACCATTGACTCCTGGACACTGGTGGAAACGTGCTTAGATCTTGACCACCTGTCATACCATTCTAGCCTTGGCTAGGCAGATACAGAAATTGACCATGAGAGACTGGTTTCCCAGAACCCTGCCAAGACTTGGTGATGCTTATCGATAGGGCACCACTGTTGCCAAAAGTTTTGGTTACTCATGACTTGATTCCACTCACTTCTGCATAGCGTACAACCCTTTTCTTTTTCCTATGTTATGTTACGCACCGCCAACTTACTATACAAGGGCGCCATGACGACGACTCCAAAACGTGTTCCCATCCCAAAGAATGGGGTCGACTACCGGGGCAAGATCGTCCTTGCCCCTATGGTCCGCTCCGGTGAACTGCCCACCAGACTGCTCGCCCTGAAGTACGGAGCGGACCTAGTATGGGGTAATTCGCCCATGCCCTGCCCTCTTTTCTCTCCATCATCAATATGAAGCTAACAGCAGCGAAGGACCAGAAACCATCGACAAAGCCATCATCGGCAGCACCATCCGCCGCGACCCCCACTCCGGCACAATCGACTACTGCCGCATCCCCTCCAACGGCCTCAAGGCCCCCGAAGAGAACCCCGACGCAAAGGAGTCCCGCATATACAGGCTCCACCCCGAGCTAGAAGGCCGCAAACTGATCTTCCAAATGGGCACGTCCAACCCCGCCACCGCCGTGCAAGCGGCCCGTCTTGTTGCGGGGGAGGTTGCGGGTATAGACGTCAACGCAGGATGTCCCAAGCCTTTCAGCGTGAAGGGAGGGATGGGCGCCGCGCTCCTACGTACACCGGACACGCTCGTTGCGATCCTCGAGGCGCTGGTGAAGGAAATAGGAGGGGAGTTTGAGATTGGCATCAGCGTGAAGATTCGGCTGCTGGAGACGCCGGAGGAGACGGAAGCGTTGGTGAGGAGGTTGGTGGGGACGGGGATTACGGGGTTGACGTTGCATTGTCGGACGACGCCGATGAGGCCGAGGGAGAGGGCGATTAGGGATCAGTTGAGGATGGTGGCGGGGGTGTGTAGGGAGGCGGGGGTGGCTTGTTTGATGAATGGGGATGTTACGACGAGGGATGAGGCGTTGAAATTGGTTAGGGAGTATGGGGTTGATGGGGCGATGATTGCTACGGCGGCGGAGAAGAATCCGAGTTGCTTCCGGCCGACGGAGCTGGGCGGGCTGGCGCCGTGGAGGGAGGTGGTCGAGGAGTATCTGAAGTTTGCGATTCAGATGGATAATCGGTGGGGCAATACGAAGTTCATGTTGGCGCAACTCGTCAACGGGAAGGAGCTGGGAAAGATCCCTTTTGGTCAGGCAAAGGGCTACACGGAGACCGTCACTATGCTCAAATACGAGAGTCTCATTCCGCAGGCCAGGGAACTGGATAAGAGGCTCGAGTTGGGAGAGTTCAAGGTTCAGCAGCAGAAGCAGGGGAAGAAGAACAAGCAACCTCAGACTCAGGCCCTGAATGGTCAGACGAACAAGAAGCGCAAAGCCGAAGGCGAGCTGGAACCCAGGAAAGCGCCGCAACGGCTTGAAGTCGAGCCTGCCGTTGTGCTCCCGGAACCTCCAGTCCAAGGGGCCCAACCGACTCTGCTGGCGTTGGAGGCTTCTGAGAATCCAGCCCAGCACGCCATCAGCATATAGACTCTAGCATTCAGCATTGAAAGGTGTCTACGGCGTTCATCTGCATTTGAGGCGTTTTCGAAGTTGTCGAATCGGTTTCAAGATCATTGCTTGGATTTCTTGAAGCCGAGGTTTCTTACATTTATTGGGAAATTGGGACATTGTACACTGTGCCATAGACACAATACAATCAATCCGTATAAACGTTTGTTCGGTTTCAATACAACACTTTCAAAGCTAACGGAATGGCAATCAGATGCTGGATCATTTGATAAACTACAACTAGTAACACAACCCGGAAAATCTGTATGCAACCCTAGCAGGGGTAACTTATGAAGAAGCTCCTAAAAACTCCATAAAACCATTTGAACTGGAGAAAGCCGAAATCAAATAGTGATCATAAGCTCATGTCTAACAAGCTTATCATCATCCAAATTTGGATAGTAAGGAACCATAGCATCCGCGCTCTGCACGTAAGCATCGTTGTATAACCTCCAGTAGGGCGTCCTGACCTTCCGCGCCGGATGAAACAGACCGGCCCAAACGTAGTTCATCACCGCACCGGTACCCACAGCCATGCGGATAGCGTCAATGGCTTCGATGATTCGGTCGATGACGTGCGGACTTGTTTCGAAGATGTTGGGGTACAGGAGGTTAAGAAGGTGGATCATCGCGTCTTCGCAGCCTAGACCGACAACACCAAGTGCAACATGCTTGACGACTGATGCAGCGGTCTGTCGGTGAACTTGATCACGGTCGATAAGAGCGTCCTCGAGGAGGGGGGTAACCGCATAGACATAGTCCTTTGCCATCTCCCCAATGTACTCGAACAGGAAGGAAAGCGACTTGAGGACACCATTCTGTACGTTGAGCTCCGGAACTCGGTATTCGTTCATCAAGGCGGGCAAGACGGTAAAGGGCGCGCAAGTTTCGGCAACAATTCCGATGGCGACAGCAGTACACACACGTGACTGGCGTTCTTGCACCCTAAGGTTGTTTAGGAGAGTAGCCAAAACATCCTGAGGACCGATGGCCTTGGCGATGAAGCCGAATGTGTTGTTAGCCGCACGACGAATACCCTTCTTGTGCGCTTTGAGCATGTCGAGAAGCTCGAAGCAGATACGCATCCACTCCCTTGCATTGACGCTTTCCGGTCCGCGATCAGCGATACGACCAACGAGATCAATCGTATTCTCTTGAACCTTCTCGTGTCTGTTGCGCAGAATCGGCGTTAACCGAGGAAGTAAGTCCTTAATAGGCGGCTGCATCTGATTGATACCAACGACCGTAACGATGGACCTCAGAGCGCCTAGAATGGAGCCTAGCACTTCCGGATACTCCTCGCCCAGGTATTCGTAAAGAACAACACCAAGCTTACCCATGAGCTGATCCTCTCCGCATTGCTTCATGACCATTGCGATACGTGAGATCAAATCTGCGGCTTGTTGTCGGACGGTAGCGGACTTGTTGTTGAGTCGCCAAAGGATGGTACTGACGATCTGTGGTAGATATGGCTTGCATCGGGTTCCTAGAGCATTGACGACGGTGCCGAAGCCGTTGAGCATAACGATATCTTCCACACTCTGCTCTTGGAAAGCATGCAGGATACCGTCAACCAACCGTTCTTCAAGTCGCTCGCTGATATCGGCAGCGCCCAGGCTTGCTACAAGCTTCTCGACGGTCTCCATTGTCATCTTCCGGTAGGCTTCGCTTTCATCCTTCAGGTTGTTGACTATGCGCTCGAGAATCTCACCTACGCCAACCTTTTGGCCAAGATCGACAGTGGTCTCAACCACTTGCCGGTAGTTTCGTTTATCCAACGCCATCCGACGAACCCAAAAACTCTTGAAGAACTCACTCAAGACGTTCTCCTTTAGATAACCAGCAGTCACGCCATCAGTACTAGCGCACTGTGAGACGACCTTGAGGACAACTTTCTTCATCTCTTCATCGGGCGAAGAGAACTCGCGCAGGAGGATTTCCATGATCTGGCTTGTGTAGTAATTGGCATACTCCTCATCCATGAGAGGGATGATGTAACCGACAGCCTTGAGAAAGCCGGCCAGACCCTTACCTCGCTGCTTCCGAGCACCTGTCCAGAGTGGGTTGAGAATGTCGTCAAAGCTTTCGATACCATAGGGATTGGCCGCTTCAGCAAGTGCTGCAATTGCCAAACTGGTGACTGTCCGTACCTTTGCCTGTTCGTCATTGAGATTTTCTGCAATGCAGTCTACAAGTCCTTTGAGATGCGGAAGAATAGCGCAACCCATCAAGATGGGGATCTGCTGTACGATCTTGACACCTGTATGTCTCGCCTGCCACGACTTCTTGCTGCGGCAAACAGCACGTAGGAAAGGCAAGAGAGCGGGAATGCCCAATGCTGAAGCGACGACAGCGAAGGCTCTTGCAGTAGTGTTCCGTACGTACTCATCAACATGGTCGATATCAGGTCTCATAGTGCTGATCATGTGCGCAAGACCGGCTGCTTTGCTGAGGTTGGAGATGATTTCACGACCCTCTACTCGTGCGTAGTAGTCTTGGTCGATAAGGAGAGGCTCGATGACGACCAAGATCTTGTGGACATACGGTCGGACAAGATCATCCAGCTTGTAAAGGACGCGATCAATGACCTTGACAAGCAAATGGCGTTCTTGGTCTTCCAGGGTCTTTTCCATCAACAAGGGGAGAATTTGGTTGAATAGTGGGCCAGCACCGAACTGGCGGGCATTGTCGGTAAGTTGACGCAGTGCCGTTTTGCGCATAGGAGGCGTTCCGTTTTTGACCTTCAGCAGCAGTCTCATGATCTTGCGCTCCTTGAGCTCATCCACTGTCATCTGGTTCTCGTCCGCACCATCGACAAGCTTCCCGAAGTAGGCCATGTCCTCGGGCTTGAAGAACTGGAGGTCGCCCACGCCGGGAATTTCGGTGGGAAGTTGCTTGGCCATACCGCGAGCATCAACAGACTCCTGCATCATGAATCCACCGTATCCAGCTGTGCTTGTTGATGCTGCCGGGGTTTGCACGACTCTGCGGGCTGCGGCTCGGAGGGGTTCGTAGCCGGGTGGCGGATCCAGGATCTTGTACCCTTCGCTGGGAAGCATCATGTCCAGCTCCTCGTCTGATAAAGGAGCGTTACGAGAAGAGATGTCTGTACCAAAGGATATGATGCCACCTTGCGAAGGGTGCATCGGAGTCGCGAGACCAGGCTGGCCAACCGGCGTGGCTCCACCAAGCGCAGGTGCTTGATCCCACCTTGATCGTCTCTTGGGCGCATCCTCGGCACCGGGCACTGGAGTCTGGTCCCATCGAGATTTCTTTGTCTTGGCATCCTCTTCCTTAACACCATCAGCTGTAATTGCTTCCGATGACACATCCCATCTTTGCTTTCTCTTGCGGCCAGTAGCTGCAACTGTAGATCCAGCGTCAGCGTTTTCCTTGTCGCTACTGTCTTGCTTTTTTAGGGTTGCTTCATGATCGACTACACCGTCTTCGCCATTTCCTTGCTTCTCAGCGATGAGCCTCCGTACCCTGGCTTCTTCCCGATCCAAGTCCTGTGCTGCCATGACCTCTCTGTATGTTTGCCCCTCCTCCGCGGCACTAGCCTGGCGGTTGGCAGCAAATGGATCGGCGCGAGTCGGCGTAAGTGGACCGCGGTCGAATCTGCGCTTCTGGTAGTCGGTCTCTCTCGAAGCGATCTGTGCCTGCTTCTCACGTCCAACTAGGATATCATCGTCGTCCGCGCCATTTGCAAACTCGTTCATCTGCTCCTTTGTCGCGGTGTATTGACCCACCAGACGGCGCCCGTTCATCTCTGATGCGTCCTCCATCTCCTGGTCCTCATCGTTGACCGGGATGGAGAGGTTGTATCCCGCATACTTGTCGACAGCATTTCGATCGTACAAGTCGGTATCAAAGCTCTCAGTGAGGGAAGCCTTTGTCGAATTGTCAGTTCTCTGGCTCGCCGGGTCGAAAGTCTTAGAACCTTTCTTCCCCGCCGCTGCGGCGTTGCGCTCCTGTTGGAGCCGCCTGATTGTCTCAAAGTCGGCTGTAATGTTCATCGTCAGTATCGCCTCAGGAGCTGAAGTGTTGTGGTACAAACCGTCGGACATTGTGCATGGGCAGATATCTGTCAAAGATGACTGCACGGGTACTACAAGTGTCTGGATCGCCGACCGCCGATGGTTGAAGTACGTGAGCTGATGAGATTATGAAGCGGCGTAGAACTTTGACGTCCTCGGGGTTCCTTCAGTCGAGCCAATGGCGCTAAGCCGAAACGGGGAAATTGATCACGTGGTTACTGCCCCTCTAAACCCCTATCATCGACGAGTATAGCAGGCTCAACATCTGCGGTGAATGTCGGTGAAGATATTTCTAGCCAGAGTACAATAGTGGACTGTGGAAAGGATGTCTCAGTTTGCGCTCACAGTCAAACATGCCGTTGGACGCCAACTGTATAACGCAGTGATGGGATGTGGTACTTGCTCTTATATATTATCTATACTAACCTCAACCGAGCGGTCCTCAATATCAACTCTTTGATTTATATGCTTAGTCTACTCTCTGTTTCGACGTATTCTACTCTGATCTATTGAAGCTTCCCAGTATTGGTGTCTTCCGAAGCGCTTTCTAGCTGCAACGGAGTCTCAGAGCTTTGCGGCTTGGGTCATAACGTCTCGCGTCAGCTGATCCCCTTTCTTTCTTATTGCTCCCAGGCGGCCCATTCTCATTAGCCTCTCTATCATCTCCTCGTCCCCGAAATTAGCATTGTGCTCAAAAGCGGGCTTCTCGTCGTAAGCAACTCTTGCACAATCGACCAATATCCGCGCAGTCATCCCGAATACACGATACCGACTCAGCTGATCCAAATCATCCATAGCTTGTCGAGCTTTTTGTCGGTCGCCGTACGGTAGTCCTGGTTCTTGTGACTTGCCCGGCTCTGCTTTCGTAACCCTTTGATCTTTAACGGGTACATAGAAGTTGTGCATCCTCCATTTTGACTCGTGCCAATCCGTCCACTCGCCTTTGTACCAATCGGCGGGGAACCCAGCGGCTTCCACGCCGGCTTCAGGGTCTGCTGAAGCAGACTGCTCGTCTTCAGCACGGAGGAAGTTATGGAAAGGTGCTGTGAAGACGGCTGCGACTTCTTTTGCATCCAGCCGTGGCATGAACGTCTCCTCAACATCGGGAATCACTTGCTTTGCACCGCTTTTACCATCCGGAACGGCATGCAAGAAGGCAACACATGGTCGAACACCCAACTCTGTCCTAGCTAGATTCGCCGGGAGCTCACAGAGGTGCTCCACCTTGAAAGGGGGCGGCAGCTTCGCGTCACTCTGAGGCAGACCTATCTCCTCGTACGCTTCACGCCGCGCAACCTGCCATGGTGTCTCAGCAAGATCGTCTGCTTTGCCTCCAGGCAGGGCCGCATGCCCAGCGTCTATCTCACATATCAGTGATGGACTGCACGCTGTTGTTGAGACCTTACAATTTTTCAATGTACTGGCTCGAAGCGTAAGTACAACTCGCAGATCCCCTTTCCTGTCAGGGTACAGCAACAACAATACTGCAGCTCTCCTGGTCAGAGGCAATGCGTGCCAGTGGGTTGCGGGAGGCACGTATGCGCGTAGCCGAGCGATAGCTTGCTTGAGAGGAGTCAGTCTGGTTCTAACAAGGAGCTGTAGCTAGTACAAACCGCCGACGCCGGGGTTAACGCAGCCATCTCAGCGAAAATTACCGCTTATCCAAGTCTTGAGATTTCAAAGAAGCAAAGATAGGGCTGCAACACAGATAATAGTAGATAAAGCTTCCTCAGAAGCCATTAATTCTCTCTTTAGACGGAAGCATAGCATTGATGCGTGATTGCTACTTTAACGACCAAAGGTTCAAACAAGTTCTGATTGCGTCAATGACCAAACATGTTCCTCTAATATCAACTACATGTTATACGAAGACAACGAATGCTTGAAGCGACTAGGACACCTCAAGACGCAGTCAATGGCTACTGGCGCTTTGCCCGTTGAGCCGAGGATCAATCATCACCATCATCAGGGCCTGGTCATCCGGCGCAACGATAACCCGGACCGGAACGCCAAGATTCGAGCGCCGGGCCGGGCACCTTGGCTGTTCACGCGTCTACAACCAAAACACTTAACTCTGCTGGATATGCAGCTGTTGCTGGAAGCTTGGATATTGTTCAGCTGCATTGTTTCATGTAATCACTAGTCACAGTGTAGCATTATCCATCGTTCACTTACAAGCAACGCATTTAGACTCGTCACGTCTCACCTTTAGACGGTACTTTGCCAATAATGTTACGTCGCCAGCCTACCGCGATCACTCTCTCAATAGACGATGTTGCGCTGTACGAGAAGAGACGAATGGAGAAGTTGTGGAGGCAGAATCCACAACAGGCCGCCCAAATGACTCCCAAAGGGAGCACCGTGCCGGATCCCAATGATGAGCTCAAACCTCTACCTGGGGAAAAGGCGCGCTCTGGTAGATCTAGAGACGAGCGCATTGGAGTAGGGGCTTCTCGATAATTTTTGGTCGATTGACAAGCGACTATTCAACTGGTTGTTGTAAGTTCTAGACTTCGCCCACTAGCTAGCTACACCGTTGGAGGATCCTTACTGAACATCGGGTGGTAGTGAACCTTTCAGGAAAACCTCTGGAATGATGCAAGATGCCTCTCAAGGCAAGGAGGCTCTTTTGAATTCTTTTGGAGATGAGCGCTAGTCAAATGTGCGACAGGAATGCACTTTTGACATGGTGCTACAGCAGAAGAACAACAAGAGCACCGCCCAACTCTACCTTTCTGTTTACCCTGTGTCAACAAGATTATCTTTGGACAATCGTGAAGCAACAAGACAACCCAAATTCGTTGATATCGTTAGGGCTTCATCTTTGAGTGGCCTGTTCTCCGGCACATTTGACCACCGTCTTTGTGCGAGTGATCCTCCAACACATCATCGGCCTCTCGGCATAGGAAGGCTCCCGAGTATAAAGAGACATGGATTCTGGAAGGCAAAGATTCCGCTTTCCTTTTCAAATCGTCCTCGCTTTGCTCTGTCTCGTAGCCTTGGTTAGTCTCGAATGTCCTCGAGTCTATGCCCCACAAAGACTGATCTGACCTAGGTATGCGCAAGTCATGATGAACTTCCAAAGACCGGCGACAAGGTCCTCGTGAACCGGCAGTCCAGCGGCTCGACTTGGTGGCTTGCGAACATCCCCAGAAACGGGCGGCACCCATTCAACCCCAATAGCACCTACGCTATCTTTAGGAACGTCAAAGATTATGGTGCGGTTGGTGACGGCATTGCTGATGATACTGCGGCCCTGAATCGATCCATTGCTGATGGCAATCGGTGTGGGTACGGCTGTGATTCTTCCACCACCGTGCCTGCATTGGTCTATGTCCCTCCAGGAACATACAGAGTTACTGGACCGGTGGTCATGTACTATATGACACAGTTGATAGGAGACGCAACGAACCTGCCAGTCATTAAGGCGGATCCGAACTTCCAGGGCCTTGGTGTCCTGGATGCTGATCCCTATGTTCCTGGCGGAGGTGGTGCTAACTGGTATGCAAACCAGAATAACTTCTATCGGCAGGTTCGAAACTTTATCATTGACATCACTGATATGCCGATCAACCGTGGTGCTGGCCTACATTGGCAGGTAGCGCAGGCGACATCATTGCAAAACATCGTCTTCAACATGCGTGTTGGGGGTACGACAAACAAGCAACAAGGGATCTTCATGGATAATGGTTCTGGCGGCTTCATGAGCGATCTGGTGTTCAACGGCGGTAACATCGGTTTCTACTCTGGGAACCAGCAATTCACCGGAAGGAACATGACTTTCAACAACTGCCAAACTGGCATCTATCAGAATTGGGCATGGATTTGGGCGTACAAGGACATTGTTTTCAACAACTGTACGATCGGTGTGGATATGACATCTGGAGGCGGTGTTGCACAGCAAGTGGGATCGGCACTACTCCAGGATAGTGTTTACTACAATACTCAAGTGGGCGTACTGACCACTTGGTCAAGCAACAGCACCCCAATCGCTGGCGGGACGCTCGTCCTCGACAACGTCGACTTTACAGGTGCCCTTGTCGCAGTTCAACACCCCAACAGAACTGTCATCGTTCCCGGCCGTCAAAGGGTAGCATCGTATGTGCAAGGACGCGTCTACTCTGCGTACGACGGCCCCACCACCACAGACGGGCAAACCTGTTACGGCGCAATGTCAAATTCTTCTCGGATTCAGCAGACACTTCGACCGCCGCCCAAGCCGGCAGGGCTCCTGGACTCGGCCGGCCGCATCTTCTCAAGGTCGAAGCCGCAGTACGAGAATGTCCCGTACACTTCGTTCGTGTCGGTAAAGTCGAGAGGAGCGAGAGGCAATGGGGTTGATGATGACACTCTTGCCATCCAAGCCGTCTTCGATACTGTTCTGCCCAATCAGATTGTGTACTTCGATTACGGCGCCTACGTTGTCTCAAACACGATCAACATCCCGAGGAACATCAAGATTGTAGGAGAGCTATGGCCGTTAATCATGGTCAAAGACACGCTTGGGGTCTTCTCCGATATGCGAAATCCTCGAGTTGCGTTCCGTGTGGGTAACCCTGGTGACGTTGGCAATGTAGAGATGGTAGATTTGGTGTTTGAAACCATTGGCCCAGCGCCGGGTTGTATCATGATGGAATGGAATCTCGCTGGCACCACGCCTGGTGCTGCAGGTATACTTCCCTCTCCCAGAGCTTGCAAGCGTATACTAAGACATGGCAGGCATGTGGGATGTTCATTTCCGCATTGGGGGAACAGCGGGAACCCAACTGCAAGCTGACCGTTGCCTCAAAACACCAACTATCCTAACAACGCCCGACCCGAACTGCTTTGGCGTCTTTCTGATGCTCCATGTGACGCGAACAGCCTCAGCAATCTTTGAGAACAACTGGGTAAGCGTACGGTCCAAGTTTGCAGCAAGCACAAGACCCTAACATCATGCCAGGCATGGGTTTCTGATCATGAGCTCGACATCCCTCCCCGCCCACAGATCAACATCTATACAGGTCGCGGAATCTTGATCGAATCCCAGAACCCAGTATGGTTCACCGGCTCCGGCTCCGAACATTGTGTGCTTTACAACTACCAGGTCGCAAATGCCAGAAATTTGTACATGAGCATCATTCAGTCAGAGACAGCGTAAGTTGCCCATTCAATCTGCCTGCAGTTGCAATGCTAACCGCTTCTAGCTATATGCAAGACAATCCTAACTCACTTAC
This sequence comes from Floridaphiala radiotolerans, assembly GCA_022813185.1. NCBI lineage: Eukaryota > Fungi > Ascomycota > Dothideomycetes > Floridaphiala > Floridaphiala radiotolerans. The sequence goes on along the minus strand of JAKLMZ010000052.1, from coordinate 39,230 downwards.
GCCATATCCAAGGCTTCCAGAATGGAACGATCCGACGTTCCAAACCTGCTACCAAGCTTTGTGTTACAAGACCTGGGGCCTTCGCGTGATCGACAGTACAGATATCCTCATCTACGGCGCAGGACTGTATTCGTTTTTCCAGAACTACAATACTGGTTGTCTACTCACTACATCATGCCAAGAAGTCATGGTGGAGATTGTCCGGTCAGAAGGCATCCACATCTACGCGCTCAACACAGTCGGCACTCAGAACATGGTGCAAATCGATGGTGTCAAGGGGATGCTGCCATACCAACAGACCGTCAATACGTTCTGCAATACTGTTGCCTTGTTCGAGTACGCATAAGGAGAGCCTAAAGGGACGGAGGAGGTGTAGACCTCGGTTGTCCCCAAGGAAACCGTCCGCTCATCATCATTTTGGCATAGTAGTCGATGCTTCCGCTCGGTTGCGGTCAGTTGTTTTGCATTACTTGTTCTCATTATATGTACAACAGCGATTGCTGCACAGCTCTAATTTGAGGCAGCCACTGCGGATTGCTTCTTTCAATAGTGTAGCTCGAAATTCAGCAAAACGTCAAAGTTTACTGGAAGGCATACCGTCAGACGCACGTTAAATCCCTTGACTATGCATACCATCCCGCGGTCACGGTGTCAATGAAGTGAGCATGAAGATGATCATCACCGCGTTCCTTTTCAGATTCTAGATTCTCTCTTCTTGCTTCTCAATCTCCGGCTCTCGCTTGAAGATTTCCCTGAATTCCGTGTAATATGGGCATATTTGTGTAACCGTATTTTCCTTGCTTCAACTCTTCCAATATCCTGTCCACTGGCGGAATGTAAACAGAGCCAAGTTGATCCGTAGTTCACGGTCGCAATATGACACTCACTTTCTTCTGCTGTATCGCCTTCCTCCTCTCACAACTCAACGTGCTGGTGGAGATGGGTTTCCCAAGTAGACTTTTGCGGTTTGCAACCGCAATACTCATATCTGTGCCTTCCGCAGTATCTCAGTCATATCTCTTGCAAGACGAATACACTCCGGCGAACTTCTTCGACAAGTTCACCTTCTACACGGTAAGCTAATTGGCTCGCTTGAAGATGTAATCTGCTGAAACCTCTTAAGGCAGGCGATCCCACCAACGGCTACGTTCAGTATGTCAGTCGGACAACAGCGCAGAACAATGGCTACATACAATCGTTTTCCGACAGTGTGTATATGGGGGTGGATTATCAGTATCTATACTCTACATCAGGTCCCGGACGACCTAGCGTGCGTATCTCCAGTAATGCCAATTATACACATGGCTTGTTCCTCCTGGACCTTACGCACATGCCTTGGGGTTGTGGTACGTGGCCGGCATACTGGACCCTTGGGCCTAGCTGGCCCAACAACGGAGAGATAGGTGAGGCTCGTGTCTGTCAGTAATACTCCGCAAAGCAGTCGGCTGACTCGAGACAAGATATCATCGAAGGCGTCAATGTCAAGCAGGACAATCAGATGACGCTACACACCAGCGATAATTGTACGGTCGCGGGTGTCAATCAGACCGGGCTGCTGACTACGAACAATTGCTACATCCATGCACCGCCCGATCAAAACCTCGGTTGTGGAGTTCAAGCGGTCAATACAAGTACGCCTAACTCCTACGGCGAGAACTTCAACGCGGTTGGAGGTGGAGTTTACGCAATGGAGTGGACCTCCGGATGGGTTAGGATATGGTTCTTCCAGAGAGGAGCGATTCCTCCCAGCATCACAAACGGAGCACCGGATGTCAGCCAGTTTGGTCTTCCCGCAGCGAACTTCCAGGGATCGTGCGATATTGACAGCCACTTCAAGAACCATAAGATCGTTTTCGACACCACCTTCTGCGGCGACTATGGTGGAAACACCTATGGTTCTTCCAGCTGTCCAATGACCTCGGGACAGACGGGTTACCAGTCATGCAAGTCCTTCGTGGCGAACAACCCTAGCTACTTCCAACAAGCCTACTGGAGCATCCGGTCCCTGAGGGTGTATCAACTATCCGCACCGGTGACAACAACAAGCGTGATTACGTCCTTCTCGTCGGTTCCGCCTGTGATCAGCACCGCTTCGACTTCGCTGGTCGACCCAGGAATGGGTGTTGATACTAACTCTACGTCGATTGGCTCGTCGACGGTATTAATACCTACTACACAGCAGAGCGTCAGCAACACGATTACCAACACCTATGTCGGACCTGTCACGGTTTCGTCTGTCAGCTCATCTTCAAGTACCAGCCCTTCATCGAGTGTCAGCTCTTCATCAAGTGTCGGCTCATCGCCAAGTGTTTGCTCCTCATCGAGTGCCAGCTCCTCAACGAGTACAAGCTCCTCATCGAGTACAAGCTCTTCATCGAGTACCAGCTCTTCGTCGAGTACCAGCTCCTCCTCGTCTGCAGCTTCATCGAGCAGTGTGCTTTCTTCCAGCTCAAGCTCCTCATCATCATTGTCAAGCTCGAGTGCATCTTCTTCACGCCCCAGCACATCAAGCTCTAGCTCAGTAAGTCCAAGCTCTTCTAGTTCATCCTCCAATTCGCTGGGACCTACAAGCACGTCGAGTGGGTCTTCCACTTCCTCCCGAGTATCAAGCAGCTCTTCCTTGCCGTCGATTGGCACAAACACCATCACCGCTTCGAGCTCCCGTTCTTCCTCGAGCCTGGCTACCTCGAGAACATCGAGCGCTTCTGCTTCGACAAGTACGACTGCTTCAACGTCCTCCCAACTGTCGAGTACGTCCTCGAGTACGCCAATATCAAGCACTTCGATTTACTCCTCGAGCAGCACACGCTTTTCGTCGAGTGTCTCAAATACATACTCAACTACGTCATCAAGAGTTTCCACCACAAGCTCAAGCAGTTCAACTGTGCCTCAAAGCTCTCGATCAACGTCGAGTTCTTCTTTGACCTCTTCGCTACCATCGACGTCGATCACGGATGTATCATCAACCTATGGAACCACTCCAAGCGTGTCCCCCGTATCATCGCAAACCACCGCTACAACAGCCAATGCATCCTCAAGTAATGGAAACTCCGCCTCTTCAACAAGCTTATTGAATTCTCTGAGCATACTATCATCTAGCGATACATCGCACTCATCATCGCTGACTAGTACCTCCTCGCAGACCTCTCTTGCCGGCGGATCTAGCTCGACTCTGTCCTCTTCCTCCGCCGCCGCGAGTGCTTCGCTCCTACCAAGTGGTTCAAACCCGACGTGTCCCGCATCCAACAACACGGTCTACACAGGCGAGAATGGCGCTCAGCTCAAGCTGGAGTGCTACATTGATCATTATGGAGGAGATTTCAACAATACTACGTTGCAGAAACGGCAGGCTGTGGTCAACTCCTACGCTCAATGTGCCGAGCTCTGCGCAGCCACAAATGCTTGCATGGCTTTCAGCTACGTTGCAGGAGGGCCTGGGAGCCCATGTTACCTCAAGTCTGAAGTCGGAGAAGCTTTTTACAACAATGGGGTCTGGGGAGGGGTTGTGGCCACTCGTGTAGCAGACTTGTCGACTTCGCAGAGCGCAACAAGCACTTCCTCGGCGACTACTGGAGTATCTCTGGGAGCTGCTATCAGTACCACATCCACGTCAGTGGGTAAAATGATCTCAGTGGTTACGCTCACCTCTACCGTCACCAGCACAACCCAGGTATCAGGGGATTCGCAGATGCCATCCGATACCATCTCAGCCACAATCTGCTATAACTGCGGTCTTACACCTACCGTTGTTCCAATTGGCTCAGGAAATCCAACGGCAACCGGGACGCGACCTGGTACCTGCTCGGCTCGCCGTCAAACCACCGGCACTGTCACGCTCTGGGTCACTTCGATCTTTACGTACTGCCCTACTCCGCTGACATGCCCCGCACGTTCATCTTTCAATCCCGGAAATGGCGGATCAGGAAGTTCCATGATCGTCTCAACTACTGGCGGATCAGGTGGATCAGGGGGTAATAACGAAGGCAACAATGGAGGCAATAGCCTATCAGGCACCGGCTCTTTAGGAGGCAGCTCGGGCAGCACCTCCGCCTCCATCACCACCCCACCCCTCACCAGCATCCCCGACACCAACGGCGGCAGCAACAACCCCTCCTCAACCCGGACCTCCCTCCCTCCCAGCACCGCAACCCCCTCCTGCCCCGGCCTCTCCCCCGGAAGCATCTACACCGGCCCCCTCGGCACCGAATACGCCATCTACTGCGACACCAACTACCTTGACCCGGACATCGACACGCAGACGCAAGACTCCCTCGCCGCGTGCATGGGCGCTTGCGATCTGTACAACGTGGATAACTTCTACGCTGCGAGCGGGTGTATGGGCGTTAGTTTTCAGGCTGGGAGTGGGGCGGCGAACTGCCGTCTTAAGGGGAGTACGGCGAGTAGGATTACGGTGCAGGGGTTTAGTAGTGCGAGGTTGCTTACGGCGTTTCCGGGGGGGAATGGGTCGGTGCCTGGTGGTGGTGGTGGGACGTCAATGGGGAGTATGACGGGTGGCGGGCAGGTATCGACGGTTTATGGTGGTGGCGGTAGTGGTGGAACTGGACCGAGTGGAGGTGTTTCCACGGTATATGGAGGTAGTGGGACTGGAACAGGCGGAGGTGGTGGTGGAGGAGGAGTTTCTACAGTCTACGGTGGAGGCGGGAGTGGGACAGGTGGAGGTGGTGGTGTGTCAATAGTATATGGAGGAGGTGGAAGTGACACTAGCGGAGGCGGAGGCGTCTCTACAGTTTACGGGGGTGGAGGAACGGGAACCGGTGGAGTTGTCACTACAGTGTATGGAGGAGGTGGTACTGGCCCTGGCACCGGCCCAGGTACGGGACCGGGTACGGGACCAGGCACAGGTCCAGGAACAGGTCCAGGAACAGGTCCAGGAACAGGTCCCGGTACAGGACCGGGTACAGGGCCGGGTACAGGACCAGGTACAGGCCCAGGTACGGGTCCTGGCACAGGTCCTGGCACTGGCCCCGGACCAACCGTGACAGCAACAGGCGAAAACACCAATCCAGGCACCGGCCCCGGAACCGGTCCAGGACCAACCGTGACAGCCACCCCATCGCCCTCAGTCATCGTCTCTTACTCCCTCATTGTCACCACAATCAACGGTTCCCCCGTTACTGTAACTCAAACTCTTGCTCCCGCTACCATAACGGCCACGCCGTCGCCAGATATCGTTACGCTGACGTATGGTGGTACCTATGTGATCACGGTCGTCGCTACGCAGACGGTTGTGCAAACAAACACGGTGCAGGGGACGGGAAGTTCCTCGACGAGTACTTGTAGGACGACGGCGACGAATTACTATGGGAGCGGCGGGGATGGGGTCTTCCAGACGGGAGTTCCAGTGAGGAAGAGAAGGAGTGTCTTTGATGTTGATGGGGTGTTGGATAAGGTGTTGAATCACCATGGGAGGTTGAAGAAGGAGTATGAGGATGTTGAGAAGGAGTGGTGGATGCCGGCGTTGGAGGTGGAGTTTTGAGCTTTTGGTGTGTTGGTTGTGTATGCTTTTTTGTCCGGTATGGTTCTGGTATCGAATCTTGTATCACTAGCTATAATCCCGCAATATTATGATATCTTCTGAACACTGATATCATGCAGCTGTCGAGCTGTGCCAACAATTCGTCCTTAAACTTATTGATCTTGTAAATTATTAGGCTTGGTGTCTCTATACAGTATTACTGTTCATCTTGATTCTCTCTATCGGGGTAGCCCGCGAACCCAAGTTCATCCCTTCTATCATCGGTCAATCTACCCCATTCGAGGAGTAACCTGAACATGTAAATTTCCATGTCCTCTTTCCTAAGTGCCTTGTTCGCCCACTCCCTCCCCTGCTCCGCAATCATCTCCGCCTCCTTCTCCTTCGCCTTCATATACACCGTGCCCTCCCCTTCCGTCCCCACACCCGCAAAATACGCCAACGTACTCCAAAACCCATGGAGTCGGTTGTCGAGCGGGATGAAATGATACCATGCGGTGACACGGTCGTCCCACCATTCGCGGAAGACGGCGGCTTTGAAGACGAGACTACGGCTTTGCAGGAAGGGCAAGAAACGGCCGGAGAAACCGGCGCCATCGAGGTCCATCAGGAACTTGTACCGCCAGTGGGCTTGGAAATCCACAGGTGCGGCGAGTGGAGAAAACTCATTGTGTTGGTTATCGCAGTCCCTTCCACCACAACGTACAATCTTCTCAACGATGCCAATGTCCGTGTGCATAAGCTTGCGGAGGTTAGCGGGGTGCATGCTGTGGTAGGCGAGCTTGTCGGTCTTGCGGTCACGGAGAAGTACGAGCTGGGTTGCTGTGCTATTGTTTGCGATGTGAACAAGGCGCTGGCGGGTCATGCCTCGCCAAGTACCAGCGCCGGTGCCTCCACCGGTGGAGAGGCCTTCGGATGTTGCGCCACGCCAGAAGATGGTATTCTCCTTTTCCGAAAATGGTATATCAAGATGCTCTGGGGAAGGGTCATATTTGGCCTTTTCCATGTAGTTCCAGGCACTCGGATAGAGAATATCGTGGTAGCCTCCGGCTTTGCTTTGGCTGAAGACTGGCATAAGCTTGTGAGAGGCTTTGTACGCTGCTGGGGAGAGGTAGAGACCATGCATATCTGCCATATCTGGCTGATGGCAAATGTCGCCAGCATAGGTCCAATTCTGTATGAATTGGCCAAGCGAGTGGGGAGTTGTGCAAGACAAGCAAAGCCGATCCTTTTGCCAGTGCCGATCGGAACGTGCGGGATCATGCGGAGAGCAGCTGACGGCGCCGTATTCGTAAAACGTTCGCTGGGCTGACAGCTCTATGAACTCGGTTTCTTTGTATGGTTCTGTCGGTATGACATCCCAAGTTGCACTGCGGACCTCATTGGAAGTGAACCGATCCCCTTTGCCAAATCTAACCTTCCGGGCTGTGGTTTTCAAGTCTTCCACTTCCGAATACGGAACAGAGACACGACATTCGTCGTTAATGTTGAAGCCAATGTCCATATCTGGGAGCCACTCGGCAAACTGGTTGAGCATGTTGATGATGCCCTCCATCATCCACCTATGGGTGGGTACGACATTCGGGCTCACGTCAGCTTTGCCATTCCGGATACTGATTCCAGCAACGTCGTTCCATGGATTTGATATCGACTCCCATGTCCGCCTGCGTATCTCTGCGGGGTCCAAGGCCAGGAACGGTAGCAGGTCATGATAAATACGGTCGAAGTCGTCTATGATCACCGAATCTCGCGACGTTGCGTACTCGTACCAGTGATTGAAGTTTGGCGGCGGATAGCGGTTGTAGTAACGATGATACCACTTGACTGCATCTTGCAGATTTTGACTTTGCTTAGCCTGCTTGATCCAGCGCTCATGCTCTAGCTTGGCGTCATGCCGTAGCATGTCAATTGGATGGAAACTGACCCGAGTATGGGTGCTTGACCAAAGACACAGCCATACTATTGACAGGACAACCATAGCCAGGTAGAACAGCGACGGCAAACGTGTACAGACAAGCTTGCCCTTGCTGCCTTCTGCGCTCTCGGAAGCGCTATTGACATGGAGATAAGCAACGACACCGACCAAATTCAGGAGGAATGCAAAGAAGGCCGCCCCGCTGTGCAGCGGTGGAAATGGTATACGCTGTCGCCAAGCGTATGAAACTCCGATGATGCCGATGAATAACGAAGTCATCAAACTTAATGTTGACACCAGTCCGATCCGGTTAAACTACCACATATAAGTGAAGACCCACATCAAGTCTCAAGGGCACTTACACATTGCACTAAACAAACAACAAAAACAATCGTAACAAACATTAAACCCAGAACACTCTGGGCATACAAACCATCAATCGTTAGGACCCAGTGACGATCATCCGGAGTACTGATATAGTAAACAACACCAAATGCCATGAGAAGTGCGGAAGAGAACTCAACGAAGCGTTAGTCTCATTCCACCGTGTGCGTGTCTTATTGCTTACCAGGAACACCCAGCCGACTGCTGCAATACTCTTTGCAGCCTCACGCGTCTTCATACGCTCAAGTAGCTGTGCAACGCAAAAGACGACGAGTACGTCTAAGAAGAAACCGGCCTGCTGGACAAGGGGAACGTATGCATTGTAACGTAGCGTATTTGCACATATGTAGGTCGATCTTTGAGCGCCAGTAGCCGATGTGTTGAGGAAGGCGGCCCAGGAGATCAAGAACGTCGGCCAGATGTAGCGCCAGCGACCAAGTGTAAGGTTTCGGCCCAAAGCTTCGTACAAGTCGTCTCCAACATCTTCGATATGGTTCGGCCGGTGTCTTTGCACAACCCAATAGTCCAAACCTGCGAAGAAAAGGGGCAGAAGAGGCTAGAAATGTCAACCATGCCCATCAACTGAGGTATGCAAGGTTCGAAATACCCATAACTTGATGTCCGAGCTACACTGTATATCCCTCAAGGCAAGATGAAGCAACACCACCCGAAAGCATATCGCTGCGACAAGGGCCGCGAAGGTCGCACGGAGAGTACGAAGCCTTAGGAGGTCCGGACCTCGATCTGGCGCAGGAGAGGGTTCGCGAGACGCGTGAGGCAAACCTATCTCCTGCAGTGGTATGCGCGCGTAGTGATGATGTTCCGTAGGGGCTTCGGAGATCCATACTGAAGGTAGGAACCTAGCTGATGCGACTAGCGCAATGCCTGCCACCAGAACCAGCACGATAGCAGTATGTATAGGCTTGTCTGGGTGGCTCGAGTCAATATCTTAGACTCTTCGCAATGAGTCTGTCGCACATACCAAGAGCAAATGTCGTCTCGTAAATCGATGCGCCATAGATGATGCTGGCAGCCAATCCGCTTCTACAGTGTTAGCCAACGATTATGGCCTTCTTCAACGGTTTCGTATCTACCCAAGAGACAACACTTTCGGTGATGCCATCGTCATCCATGCGGGTCCGTTTGAGAGCAAATACAGATGACGCCAATCTTGAGCGTGAAATACATTCTCCTAGGAGCGTTGGACAGCCATTGACCGGTCTTGACTGATGTGAGAGGCTGGAAGGATGGCCTTCAGGGCGCGCAGTGGGATTCTGAAGACGCGACATCCGGAAAGTTCACCCGCCTTGGCACGTCATGCCGGAGCTTGAGATAAGGTTTAGCCCTCCCGCAGGCGGTGACTGGAGCTCTGGCCATGTGGGATTTTTTTGGATTGCGACCGAGGTGGCTAAGGGAAGAAAGCCAGCCCTGAGATAGAACCGCTCGCCGCACGGTAGTATCTAGTGAAAATTATCTTATTTCTCTTCACTCTTCGCAGCTAGCGACTGATCCGGCGCACAATATCCTACCATCCGTTGAGAGGGTGCGCGACATCTGAGGGAGCACGGGCGGCGGGTGAAGATGGTAAAGAAGGCGCTTGACCAGAGGATACCGGCCCTCATCCGGAACGGTATCCAGGAGAAGAAGCGGAGTTTCTTCGTGATCATAGGCGATCGACAGAAAGATGTTATCGTCAACCTTTACCACTTCCTACTTACCGAGGGCATCAAACTGAATAAGTCAGTGCTGTGGGCATACAAGAACAAGCTTTTGGGGTTCACAAGTCACCGGAAAAAGAGGGAGAAGAAGATAAAGAAGGAAATAAAAAGAGGCATCCGAGATGTCAATTCCGAAGATCCCTTCGAACTCTTCGTATCGACACAGAACATTCGTTATGTATATTACAAGGAGACGGACAAAATCCTGGGTAATACCTACGGCATGTGTATACTACAGGATTTCGAGGCAATAACACCCAACCTGTTGGCGCGGACAATAGAGACGGTAGAAGGTGGGGGCTTGGTGTTGCTGCTTCTGAAGGGCATGAACAGTCTCAAGCAACTTTACACACTTAATATGGACATACACTCAAGATACCGGACCGAAGCACACGGAGACGTAGTTGCACGGTTCAATGAGCGCTTCATTCTGTCACTAGGAAGCTGCGAATCATGCCTGGTGTTGGATGATGAGATGAACGTACTTCCAATATCTGGCGGTAAAGATGTACAAAGACTGGCGCCTCCGGATCCCGAAAATGAGGGAAAAACACCCGAAAGCAAGGAGCTTGCGGAGATCAAAGAGTCCCTGGCGGATACTCCTCCAGTGGGACCTTTAATTAAGCTAGCCAAGACTGTGGACCAGGCCAAGGCGCTGCTTACGTTCGTGGATGCGATCGCAGAGAAGACACTGCAAAGCACGGTAACACTGACGGCCGGACGTGGTCGTGGTAAGTCGGCAGCACTTGGCGTAGCAGTAGCGGCAGCCATTGCGCATGGATACAGTAACATCTTCATCACCTCTCCGAGTCCCGAAAACCTGAAGACCTTCTTCGAATTCGTATTTAAAGGATTCGATGCTCTCGAGTATCTGGACCATACCGACTACACCATCATTCAATCGACCAATCCCGATTTCAACAAAGCCATAGTTCGAGTCAATGTTCATCGGCAACATCGACAAACCATCCAATATATCCAACCACAGGACGCTTACACGCTGGGTCAAGCAGAGCTCTTGGTCATTGACGAAGCAGCGGCAATACCTTTACCTCTTGTAAGGAAGCTCATGGGGCCCTATCTGATCTTCATGGCATCCACGATCAATGGTTACGAAGGCACAGGTCGATCACTATCTCTCAAACTGATCCAACAATTACGGGAGCAGTCTAGAGGACTGTCAAAACCTGTGAGTGGAGATGAGAGCATCGCGGATAGGTCATCTGGAAAAGCAGCCAAGCACGCTCCGGAGTACAGTGGAGGTGGCAGAATGCTGAGAGAAATAACGCTTTCGGAGCCCATTCGATACGCCCCCGGAGACGCTGTCGAGAAGTGGTTGAACAAGCTTCTCTGTCTGGATGTAACGCTGCCCAAAGGGAACCTCAAGAGCATTGGCGCGCCGCATCCTTCACAGTGTCAGCTTCTCAAAGTGAACCGGGACGTTCTCTTCTCGTTCCATCCCGTCCCTGAAAAGTTCTTGCAGCAAATGATGGCCTTATACGTCGCAAGCCACTACAAGAACTCACCAAACGATCTCCAACTGATGTCGGATGCGCCTGCACATCATCTTTTCGTACTCGTGCCGCCCGTGAGCGAAGAGATGAATCGGACGCCAGAGCCCCTCTGCGTCATTCAAGTAGCTTTGGAAGGTCAGATCAGCAGAGAAAGTGTCCTGAGCAGTCTCAACCGCGGACAGCGAGCAGGCGGTGATCTCATCCCTTGGCTCGTCAGCCAGCAGTTCCAGGATGAGGAGTTTGCAAGTCTCTCCGGCGCACGTGTGGTTCGCATCGCCACCAATCCTGACTACATTGGCATGGGCTATGGTACGCAAGCCTTGAAGCTGCTCTTCGACTTTTATGAGGGCAAGCTAGGCGGTCTGTCGGAAACAGAGCTGGAGGAGGAGCGACAGATGGTGCGAGTAACAGAAGATGAACTCAGCAGCTCGTCCCTTCTGCAGGACAATGTCAAAATCCGGGACTTCAAGACCATGCCACCCCTCTTCTCATTTACATCGCAGCTTCGTCCCTCCTATCTCGATTATATTGGCGTCAGCTATGGCTTGACTCCATCTCTACACAAGTTCTGGAAGCGAGCCGCGTTCGCTCCCGTCTATCTCCGGCAAACCGCCAATGAGCTCACCGGCGAGCACACATGCGTAATGATGCGCACGCTCGAACATACGGATGCTGACCCCAGTTGGCTCGGTGCTTTCGCAAAAGACTTCCACAAACGCTTCCTCTCACTCCTTTCCTACCAGTTCCGCACCTTCCCTTCAGTGCTTGCTCTGAGCATTAACGAATCCGCATCCGCAGGCATAAAGCTGGACGCTTCTCCTCCGCCTTCCTCTCTCAGCAAGGGCGAACTGGATCAACTCTTCTCTCCCTTTGATCTCAAGCGTCTAGACAGCTACGCAAGCAACATGCTAGACTACCACGTGATTCTCGACATGCTCCCCACGATCGCGAACCTCTACTTCACCAGCCGGCTTTCACCCGCCATCAGACTCTCCGGCGTTCAAACCTCCCTCTTGCTAGCCATCGGTCTCCAGCGCAAAGTCCTTGAAGACGTAGAGAAGGAGCTCGGTCTCGGCTCCTCGCAATTGCTGGCCATGTTCGTCAAAGTCATGCGCAAAGTATCTGTGCATTTCCGGGCTTTGACGGAAGGTGCTGTGGCGGAAAGCATGCCACAAGCTCCTGACGTCGACGAAGACGGCCCGGAGGGCGCGAAGACCAACGCAGTCTTTCAACCGCGCTTCAAGCCCCTGGAGCAGACGCTTGATGAAGAACTAGCGGAAGGAGAGGATGAGATCAAGCGCGCAGAACGAGAGAGGATGAGAGCGATGATCGATGCTTTGCCGCTCGATAGGTATGAGATTGCGAACGGCAATGAGGATTGGGAGGATGCGGAGAAGCAGATCAGGGATGCGCAAGGGGGAAAGGCCAAGAGCACGACCGTTAGTGTCAAGACGGGGAAGTCGAGCAGTGGGAAGAGGAAAGCGGGCGAAGCGATTGAGGAGGCGCGGAAGGAGCTTGCGAATGGAGAGGGGAAGAGAGCGAAGAAGGGTGGGAAGAGGTCGTAAGCTTGCAAGGGCGTTTTTGTCACTCAGTGCGATTCATCCATCTAGACCTTCACGTATGTGACTGTTCCACATCATCATATTCAGGCGTTAGTCTAGGGGCACCAGCAAGCTAGCTGCTCGTTTTCCGTGCATATGTGCCATGCAGACTTGTTGATAGTTATGAAGATATAGATGTCACTCCACGCTTGTTAACCCCGTCGTCCACGATATCATAATAATCTTCAAGTAGTAATAATGCCGGGTACAGAACAACCTGGCTTTGCTTCCATCCCGTCGTCTTCCTCCAAGACTTCAGTCCGAGGTGGCAGCCATGGCTCTTCATTCATGTTATAGCGACCCTTGATGTTTCCGCCAGCAAAAGTGTAGCAACCAGAGTTGAGATACGACAGTCTAATAAGCTGTGCCTTGCCCCTGATCACTCAGCGAAGGAAGACTGGTGGTGCCTGCAGATGGGAGAGGGGTGCTTGATGTCTTGGCTCAGCAGCACGGGCGGGAGATCCCGCTGTCATCACTCATGGGCAATCAAGGGGCGTGAGGTCATTTGGAAGACGTTGCCGCGTAAAGCCGATAATCTCCGCACCCCTTCCCCCACTATCAAGACCAGAAATTTTACATCCGAATATCCATCAATTGACTCATTATTATTCCTCAAACATTTTCACAAACAGCGTGGTTATCTCTACCTGTGCTGTGTTAGCCAGTGTCTAGTTTGTACGGTCAAAGATTGACCCGTCACACTTGTGGTAGGGCGCTCCCCGCATATCTTTCGTGCCCCTGTCCTGCATAAGGCGCGTTCGCTTGGAGGGGCCTTTTGTGGTTGGTACACCACGGCAGACGATCAATAGCCGCATTCGTTTTAAGATACCAAGATTTCCTTTATCGGGGTAGTTTTCTTTTATTCAGCTTCCCAGTCGTCTTCGTTCTTGTTGTTCCTTTCTGTTCAATTACAGCACAAACATCACAATGCCTCCTCCTTCAGCAATTGAAGTCGATGCCGTCTCAGACACGCAAGCTACGGTCAAGCCCGAGATCCTCACGCCGCAGGGTGTGCTTACTCGCCGCGCCAAAGCCGAGAAGCTTGTTGCTGGAATCGCTGCCGGCACCAGCAGTGCGCAGTTTAAAGGCAATGCACATGCCCATAAGCCCAAGGCACACAGTTGGGACAGTATGTCGCCAGAAGGCCCCCGCAACCGTTATTGTGGACAGCCGCTGACACAGACTAGAGTACATGAGTGATGAATCCCTCATCCGAAAGGGCAATTCCCTTAAGCAAGCGGCCAAATTCCTAAAGACCCCCGGTCTCATCTCTCTCGGCGGCGGCCTGCCCTCGAGCGAGTACTTTCCCTTCGACAGCTTCAACGTCAAGGTCCCTGCAGTAGGACACTTCTCAGAAGATGATACCGCAAAGACGGGTGTCACCCTTCATGGTGGCAAGTACGACCTCACGGAGGACAAGTCCGCATACGACTTGGCAATCGCCTTGAACTACGGTCAAGGAACTGGTGCCGCTCAATTGCTACGCTGGGTCACGGAACATACTGAGATTGTCCACAACCCTCCCTACCAAGACTGGGCATGCACATGCACCATCGGAAGCACGTCCGCTTTGGATATGGCCCTAAGGATGTTCACAAAGCCTGGTGATTACATCATATCCGAGGAATACACTTTCTCGGCAGCAGTGGAGACAGCACGACCAATGGGCGTGAAAGTCGTGGGGATCAAATTGGACAGCGAGGGTCTACTGCCAGAGCACATGGACGAGATTCTTACAAAGTGGGATGAGAAAGCTCGGGGTGCACGGAAGCCGCATGTGCTCTACACCGTTCCAACTGGGCAGAATCCGACTGGAGCCACACAGTCCCTTCAGCGCCGCAAGGACATTTACGCCGTGTGTCAGAAGCACGATGTCTACATCTTTGAAGACGAACCCTACTACTTCCTTCAGATGCAACCCTACACCGGTCAAGACGCTCCTGACGTCCCGCCGCCCAAGTCCCACGAGGAGTTCCTCAAGGCATTGGTTCCGTCCTACCTCAGCATGGATGTCGACGGTCGCGTCATGCGTCTGGATTCGTTCTCCAAGGTCATTGCACCGGGTACCCGTGTTGGATGGATCACGGCGAGTGAGCAAGTGATAGAGCGCTACACCAAACACGCAGACGTGTCAACGCAAGGACCTAGTGGGTTCTCGCAGTTGATGCTGTTCAAGCTGCTTGATGAGCATTGGGGACACAGTGGATACCTTGACTGGTTGATCCACATTAGACTGGAGTATACCAAGAGGAGAGACGTGATCTTGGGGGCGTGCGAAAAGTATCTGCCAAGGGAGATCATTAGCTGGAACCCACCTATGGCCGGCATGTTTGTAAGTCATGATTATCTCTGCTGATGGTGCAACTTAAAATGCTGACTGGATGAAGCACTGGATGAAACTCGACTGGCAGAAGCACCCCGACGCCAAGACTAAGACAATCGAACAGCTCGAAGAGGAGCTATTCATGTCCAACATCAACACGGGCGTTCTCCTGATGAGAGGCAGCTGGTTCTACGCCGAGAACGACGTTGAGCACGACACCATGTTCTTCCGTGCTACCTATGCTGCTGCCAGGAGTGAGCAGATCTACGAGGGTGTAAGGAGGTTCGGCGAGAGCTTGAGGAAGTTCTTTGGTCTTCCTGCTGAGCACGGAGAGAATGGTCAATGAGAGAAGGGTGCATGAGTGGGAGGCATTGCTTGATCTAGTTGCAAGCATACGACGCGGCGCTTGGTGTTGTAAGGGGTATCTAAAAGGATCGATTATTCAATTAGATGAGGTTTCTTTAAATGGCTGCAAGAGGGGAAATCTGCTAGGCTTGTAAATATTCCGGTCGGGGATAGATGGGCCAAGATAGAATAAAATCTTAACGATGCGCGATAAGCGGCATGCTTGATGGTTCCTCTGCGGCGCTTGATCAAATGTCTTGACGCGCAACTACAACACGTCATACAAGAACCGACATACACCGCTTCTTCATCGCTTACGAATGCCTCCGAGTCCTGATAAGTGTGTTCAGCCCCATTGTCATGTCGTACCACGGAGCGCTATCGCGAGCAGCGACCTAATGAATGA
Source organism: Floridaphiala radiotolerans (assembly GCA_022813185.1). Taxonomy (NCBI): domain Eukaryota; kingdom Fungi; phylum Ascomycota; class Dothideomycetes; genus Floridaphiala; species Floridaphiala radiotolerans. Next base: position 23,530 of record JAKLMZ010000052.1, on the reverse strand, counting down.
CATATCAGCCATGCAGTGGCAAAGTCAGTCCTTCTTGCGTCACTCTGTCTGCATGCGAGGATCGCCCGCTATTATGCAGGTCTCAGCCGCGTGAAGGTGGAGCGCGACTCGGCTGTTCCTTGGGAAACCGTTGGACGCAAGGCATACCGTGACTATCGATGAATGTATTGTTCATGCCGTGTGCGAGGCCATTGTCCTGCAGGCAAGGGTCGGTTGGAATGCCGTGCAATGGCCGCCAGGTCCTCCATTGAAAGGGGTTCCCATCATCCACCCGTGTCAGTATATATGTAAAATTGATAACGTACTCCCATTCTTGACAGGGATTTGATCACCCCTCGTGGTCACCGTCACGCAAGACCTGTAGACGAGGTTACACAGAGCACAGACGAACAGGGCCTGGATGTAAGGGGTCCGTGTTGCCATGGCGTCTTTTCGTCTTGTGCGAATCCACTGGACGGAGGGATTGCCGTCGACAGCGTACAAGCTGAGGAACGCATCGGGTCGGGCATCGATGGAACGATGAGAGATGGAAAGAACCCGAGAAATGTGTCTTATTGTGGCGATGCAGTAGGAAAGCTTGAAAGAAGAAGACGGCTGATGAGAAATTGATGTTTGAAGGGAACAATGGGCACAACCCGCAGGGAGGGGGTGTCTGCCACCATCCCGTTCAATCAAACAAAAAATGCAGGAAAGGGAAAAATCTCTGACTTCTGATTCGCCGGTCATTTTCTGAAAAGATTCGACTGCTCACCAAAAAGGGCAGAACCTCAAGCCCCAAGGGCGGCCCACGAAAGCATCCAACCTTGCAGCACCTTGCAGTCTTAGTTGCACGGTTTAAATTCCTTTTTTCGAGAAAGCTGTGTCGCAGGGTTCGTGCCCAAGTACGACAGTTGTCTGCATGGCCTGCAGCTTGGTCCCATGTATGTCGCCTGCAAGTAATTCCTTGGTGTAATAATGGCTGAAAAAGGATGACCGTTGGGGACGGAAGAGGTCGACCTACCCAATTCGATTGAACGTGCATATTCTAACGCTCTTCGTGGACGCAAGGGAGCGAAAGGAGCCATGGCATCCGCACGGCACGGTTGAGTGGAGAGAGTGGCCTCTTTTCCTTCAACGGCGCCACGAGTTCTCTGCTCGCTACGCGGAGACATGGAGTGGGTTTGTGTTGTGCAACGCACGATGTGATGCGCTGGTCTACCGTGTCTACCTGTCAGCCATGTGAATCGTTTGATCTGCTGCAGCTGACAATGGCCCTGCGCTTCTGCCGCTCTCCTAGATCCTATCCTGTACAGGATAGGGTATAGCAGACGAGCGGCAGGGACGTGAAGAAGTAGTGCTCTCCTGGCCGGGAGCAGCTCTGGGAACAAGATGACAAAGTTTACTTTGTAAGGTTTGACCGCCAGCACAGCCAATCTCTGGGGCACGCTCCCCTTGGCAATTGACCTGTGCAATCATCGTCAAGCCCGCCCGTGGCTCCCCCAAAAAGCCGTTGCGAAAGAGCGGGCGTGAAAGCACGGCAGCCCCTCCACCACCTCACCCTTCACTTCGCAATTCAGACCCTCCATTCAACACCCTACTATTCACATTTCCCGGGTCTACTCGCCCTGTGCATACCCTCAGCTCAGCTCAGCTCTCTTCCTCTTCGCTCTCGCTGTCGCTGGATAGCTGTCCTTGGTTCGTCACCACCAATTGTGGCAAACTCAGCTCTTATAAGGCACTAACAACCACGTTCAGAGGCTCCATAGACGTACAAACATCGCAGCACACCATCTACCACGTTCTGGCGCATCCACGCCCTCCCACAGCGCGCTGGAAATCCCTCGACACCTCGGAACCATCATTACTGCCCGACCCGACGACAGAGACCCAAGCCGCTGGGAACCTAGAGACCGTCAGCTGTCTTGCGCCGAGGCAAGTGTCATCAGCACCTGCAGCCTCCCGTTAGACGCGCATGGTCGGTTTCTGGTAGATAGGACTGGTCACATTTGGGTTTCTTGGTCTGGAATTTGGATTGGTCAGACTGAAAGCGGAAGACGAGTGGTCACTTTGTCGTTGGCGCAAGAGCGGGGAGTTTGGGTGGAGTTGCTGTTGTCGCCTGTTGGAGTGACTCACTTTTGGGAGTCTGTGCAAGACCATTGTGACAGACGCAGTTTCGGCTTGCTGTAACGGGACAAAACAAAAACAAAGACATTGATGGTGGAGTGTCTTCGTGGCGAGGAAAGATCTAGGACATAGACGGCCGACCAGGATGGATACACATACCCCGCGCCAACGACGAGCGCCCTTTACTGACGACGCTATGATGCCTGATTTCCATTCCGTGGGCCCGCCAGGTGATGAATTCGCAGCACCGACAATGCGAACGCGGTTGACCCCAGAGGATATGGATTCCGACTCATCTAGTGGCGATGAACAGGACGGCGGGGTGACAGTCGAAGATCTCATGGACGAAGGGGCAGAGGAAGACGAGCAGACTGAAGATGAAGACGTCGAGATGGAAGACATGGACGACATCTCGGGTCGGACAGACATCGGTACGGGAACCAACGACAACAGGACAATCGCGGATCGACTCACTCTCATGGAGGCCCTCAACACGGATCTGGAGGTCGATCCACAAGCAAGCAGCGCTCAAGACGCCGGTCCATGGATGGGCTACTCCGCCCATGACACACAGAACTTCTACGAAACCATTCACGTCAACGATATGCGAGCGATAGGGCAGGGGGTCACAGGCAGCGCCTTTGATTTTCCCGCCATGAATGTTCCCCTGTTCACTGGAGCCGTTGGGATTGAGCACATGTCAGACGATGAGTACAGTTCTGTCAACGACTATCAAAATGAAAGGGACATCGTGAGATGGCTGGAGACATGGCGGCTCTACGGACCGGGAGGAGGCCCAACCTCGCCCAAACTGGCCACTATTGGACCAGAGGTGGACAAAGTCAAGGACTGGGAGTTGCCGAAGCGCGTCAGGCGTAGAGACTTCAAGGGGGACAAGCGTGACATGCAAGGGATCGACTGGACTCGACTCGAGATTACACGGGCAGAAGCCCGGACAGCAAGGAAAGCTTTTTATCCACAGGTGTCACGCCGCTCCAGTAGACCATGCCCGGCCGCCGTCGATCTCCCAGATACTGAGTCGATCTTCCGCTTCAAACAACTCAACACCGAACACCGTACTTTTCTCGCACACTTCCAACTTCGCAACTGCTTCTCCGTCACTTCACGAAACGACATCTTCTATGCAGCAGGCCAACGCGTTCTTCGCACCGACGCGGCTGGATCTCCGGCTGAAACCGTCATCGATGGCTCCCACAAACCCCATGACGCCGACGCCATCTGGACGCACGGCTTCAGCATCACCACCCTGACTTCCAACGACGACATCCTTATCGCCGGCGGCTTCAACGGCGAGTACGCCATGACCTCCCTGCACTCGCCCCAAGGCACCAAACCAACCGAAGGCCTCGTCACCCGCAACTTCAACGGCATAACCAACCACGTCCAAAGCTTCCTCTCCCGCAACAGCGGCGCCCTGCAAGCCGCCTTCTGCAGCAACGACAAGCACCTCCGCATCCTCGACGTGTCCACCAACCGCTTCACCACCGACGCCACCTACGACGAAGCCATCAACTGCTCCGCCTCCTCCCCCGACGGCCGCCTCCGCGTCGTCGTTGGCGACATGAACGAAACCCTCATCGTAAACGCCGACACGGGCGCCCCCTTGCAGAGACTCTACAGCCACGACGACTACGCCTTCGCCTGCGCGTGGGCCGACGACGGCATCCACGTCGCCACGGGCGCGCAGGACAGCCGCGTCGTCGTCTGGGACGCCCGCTGGTGGGGCCGCCCCCTGCGCATCGTGAACTCGGACCTCGCCTGCCCGAGGAGTCTGAAATTCTCTCCCGTGGGCAGCGGGCGGAGGGTGCTGATGAGCGCGGAGGCGGACGACGTGCTGCAGCTCATTGACGCAAGGACGTTTGACCGGAAGCAGACGGTCGAGTTCTTTGGGGCGGTTGGCGGGGCGGGGTTCACGCCGGATGGGCAGAGCGTGTTTGTGGCGAATTGCGATAAGAAATTCTATGGGATACTGGAGTTTGAGCGGTGTGACTTTGACGCTTACGGTGCTGCTATCCCTGAGATTCAAGCGGTGCAGCACCAGCAGCTGGGTAGGAATCAGCACAGGCACACGGAGTTGGTCAGGAGGTACTGGATCGAGCAGGAGATCCGAAAGAAGGAGTACGCGAGGGGTGTCGCGAGGAGGAGCATGATTCCCTTTTCGAGGGAGAGCGTGGATGAGCGGGAGAGGGATATGCGGCTTGCGCTGGAGAGCGTGAGGGACGACTGGGAGATGGACTTTACGCATCCGTATTTTGTTAGTGGGGGGTATGCGGATGTGGATTGGAGGGGGGAGGGGGTTGTGGAGTGGGATCCTAGGGTTGTGCGTGTTCATGGGAGGGGGAGTGGGCTAGGCATGGGGATGGGGATGGGGATGGGGAAGAGGAGAGGGGGCGGGGAGTTGTGTGAACGGCTCTTCTAGATGGAGCCCCTTGCGAAAGGGGTTTCTGTGGTAACGAAGCGAGGGTTGCATAGACCGGCGTTTTTCTGAGCGCTTTGGGTAAATGGGTCGTTCACTTACGACGTTTCATGATGCTAGGTGATTTGGAAATACCCCTGACAGCTGAGAATGATATATACCTGAATGAAGGACTTTTAACCTGCACAAAGTTGTCCGATGTTGCCCTTCTTTTGACGTCATATGTGAGCACCTTCTCATGAAATTTGTTGTCGTTCCAGTGCTGCCATGCCGTCTGAGCGGAAGTGTTCCATCGTAGACCTTGCGCAGATGATTCCAAAACCCGTCCGTCGTCCAGCGAGGACAGTGAGGTTGTAAGTCCAGAAGGTTCAAGTGACGTACACCAGCCCGAGCTGAAGTCACTCGATGTAGGCCTGTCCATCCCTATCCAGGTTTCAAAGGGTGTCGCCGCCGGTTGATGCGAATTGCGAGGACGAGTCGCACGCGCTTGGAAATCCTGCATGTTGAATCCGCCGGCACTTGGTATACTTTTCGCGTGCTGGACGGGTAAAGCGCGCCATTCATTCCCTCTTACAGTATCCGCACAAGATCCTATTCGCAAGACGGGGACATACGCTGGAAAGAGTGGAACAAGCATCTCGTATTTGAGGGGAGTGGCACTGCTCAATTGTTGCCCTGGTTCGATTAACGGCCGTAAAGGACTGGATAACTCGGTAGCTAATCGCGCTGTCCGTAATGAAGAATTCTATATACATTACGTCTTACCGAGCCGGCTGCGCACACGCCGTTTGAGCGGACGGTATGTCCTACATGGTAGATGTTTGTCTCGCTCCTCTGCCTCTTCCTATCGGGAGCGGTTGGATCGTTCGTCGTTTTCTTGCCTCGCTCTCTGCGCAAGGCGCGGTTCTAGTTGAGTAATGGAAACGATTACGGTGGGAAGGGTAATCAACAACAAGGGCTGCCGGTTGCTTTTGTCTAGCGTGAACTCATTCGTCTGCAGCGAGAGGCTAGTTCTACGCGCATAGTGAGATAGAGACTTAGCTGTGGTGCATCCACTGATCTGTCGAACGATCAACCCTGCCACGGATGGCTAAACGTAGGCTTCGAATTGCGCGATGGAGATACAGCGACAGAAGTCCGCTGCTGTCGTTTGATATGCCCATGAGAGCATCTACGATCCGAACGAAGGTTACAATGCAGCCAGGGACCACGTTCGGTTTGCTTCGGACCGCTGAATAGTTCGATGATTGTGGCTCTCCTCTGGTCTCTGTAAGATCCGGCGTCTGCAAGCTTGTGATGAGTGCGCGAAAGGAGAATTGAAAGCGAGCGGTATGCTGTGGAATGAGTCTGATCGTTTCCGCTGATAACAATGTTTCTAAGGGACCAGGTTTGCCCTTGCTATGACCGTCAGCGTCATGCAATGCGCGCATAGACCCGACGAGCGTCAGATCTGTATAAGGCATGAGGGCGGACAGAAGGAGTAAAAGGATAATGTGTATAGCGCAACTAGAGGCATAGAAATGACTATATTTGGTCTGGTCAGATACATTGGTAAGCCATGCTCAATAGTCTCGTCTCCCCAGCCTCGTATCAGGCTTGCGGCTATTCTCGGTCTGACTGGAAAGGGGCAACGTTTTGATCTGGACGTACTTTCAGCTGTTCTAGCTACGAAGAGGACTGGAACACGGTAGATTAGCGTCCAAATGGCTACTGTGCATACAACTTGGAATTTGAAATAATGATTCTTTTATGCAGATTGACTAGATGTGACAGATGTGCATAATCAATAGCGCCTTATATTGCGTACTGCCGACGCCATGGCACATGAAAGAGCTGGTACAGATGAGAGAAAAGAACAAATGAAGGGTATCTCTTGACACGCTATCCGAAGAAAGATGGTGGCCGTTGGATAAGAATGACATAGATGGGACGTAGTAGGGGATCTACGTATGAGCCGTAATTGGACGAGAAATCGTTGAAGACTATAGAGAAGAGGGAGAAGCAGGTTTCTTTGACTGCCGTGCAAGTCGTGATCAATGTGGCGTTGGTGTGAGTGCCCAAACGCCAAAATGCTGGGTGGGTGATGCTGTTTAAGGGGGGATCCACAGAATAAATGATCCAGCGCCCTCTCGGAGATAATCATATGGACGTGATGCGGCCATTCGTACTTCGCTTAGGGGTGCGGAGACTGATGACTGTCTCAAGTTCTTTCATCATGTTTGTGCTGGCCTCTTTCCGATCCCTTAGCGAAGCCTGTCGTGCCCGTTCCTCTTGCATTTTAGCGATTCGCTCTTCCCTCGAAAAAGCACTGCGCTGCTTGGGGATGGCGATTGCTTCAAATACTTCTTCATCGGAAGCTGAACCGCTCACATCGAGGCTAGACATGCTGTTGCGGGAGGGTGCCTCGCCATTCAGCGCTCGCAGAGCGTCCGAGGGGCTGCCGCCCTCCTCAACCGCTGTCAGTCCGCCAAGGCTGGGTACCGGTGATCGCAAACCACTAGACTGCTGCGAGACTCTACGCTCGTGCTTATCGATGTTGATAGCCAGTGACTGCTTGCCATTCTCCCATGCTTGCATGAGGCTTTTGAGATCCGCGCCTATCGACTCATACTGGGCCATGAGACTGGACCCCAGTTCGGTCACATCCACAGATTCTTCCAAGGTTTTGTTTGATTCCTCGCGGAGAATCTGCATTTTAGCCTGCAGCCCCCGGATACCTTGTGAGAGGGAACTGAGTTTCCTAACTTGTTCCCGTAACCTGCTCCGTGCGGGCGTGGTTGCCGCCTTTGGTGTGGGAGGGATGTTGAAATCTAGATTGGTTATGTCAGCTTCAAGGGCGACTTTTGCAGTGCTTACGTACTGGACTTACGTTCTTCTTCGGTCAAAACGTGCTGTAAGTTATCAGCTTGATCGCCTGTAATGGCCGCCATCTTCTCCATCACCGACACTGCGGCCCGCCAACGAGAAAAGTCCGGCTTCCCACCATCAGCCTCCAGCGCTAGCAGGGAACACAAGAGGACCCTCCTCAACGTTCCCTGTCTGTAGTGAAACACTCTTAACGCTTTCAGATTTTGCGGATCTTCGAACTCGGACTCTGAGATGCCCGCGGACGCTTCACGGAGGTCTTCGTTAGTTATATCATAGACTTCCATATACCTCTCAAGATCGACCTCCTTGAGTAAAGGCCGCAAAGCCCCACATGCATCAGCAAACGCCGGGATGGTGATTGAGAAGCCAACGAAAAGACTTTTGCGCAACTTGGCACATCTGCGTGTTTGACCGCCATCTTCCATGCGGGTAATGGGCGGAAGGGGGCTACTACTGTATACGTTCGTCGGTAAGTGGATTCAATTTGACCAGCCTCTACGTTAACTTACATTCGATATCCCCTGGACACGAGCTCCACCTCCTGGATCAACGTTAAGGCCGAAGAGGTGGTGGCTTCCAGGGCTTGCGTATTTGTCACCAGTGCGGAAATAGCACCGACGGCTTGCTGTCTCAAATACTGAAGCCACTGTCTTCGCGCGTAGGCATATAGGAAGGTCCCGACAAGCGTAAAAACAGCCAAGACCAATAGTATCCGGCTCCTTGCTGGCCCTGTGGACCTACCACTGCCCCGTGCCCAATGTATGAGCCATACTAGCGCGAAGGCGGTTGCAGCCGAAGAGACCGCACCGGTCAGCGTCGTACTTCCTGCCTTGTACTCGGTCGTTGGGACGGGAGTTTCGGTACCGTGTCCACGGATGGCGGAGTTTCTGAATGCAGTTGAGCCAGTGGGTTCGTTCAGGAGCTGCGAAGCAACAATGACATATCGAAAGTGTTCCAAGAAGCGCGCATTATCGGCACGTCCGAGACGGGAATGTACAGCCCTCTGGAGCACGTCAACCATTAGCGTCCGGCTACGCGGCGTTATGGGGCACATTGTGGACTCACTGAGCATGCGCTCTGTATTCGCGCTACTGGTCCGTTTTCGGGGATGTTCAGGCGGAGTGGTCGAGGCAATCGGTCCTTTGTTCTTGAACGGAGTTGAGAAGGACCCCGAGGGGCAAATGACGGCGTGTTCGATTGCCCCTCATGGGCAGATGTCCAGCCCTCGCCTTCACCTACGATACTAGGTTAGCCTAGATATAGAAGCTGGCAACAGAAACGTATGTAAAGGAGGCAAAACGGTGCGCTTTAGCGCTGACAACAAGGTGACGCATCGCAGTACCTTCGAGAAGCATGCAGTCAGCCAACGGGGTGTCCTCAAAGACGATATTCTCCATGTTGTGTGGTTAGACGGGTGACATGTTCGTCGCTAAGGAGCGGTATGACGCGTTTCGCAGGTTTCAATTCGAGTAGAATATGCCGGTGAGTTGAGGAGCCTAAAGTGCTTCATATATAGTGATTGCAAGCCGCATAGGCTCGACATGGGCACGCAGTGGAGAGGTTTGGTTTCAATGTGATTGCGTACTTGTGATATGAGCATATGCCAACGGTGCAGACATGGGGTTGGTGACGGGCTCACCCGGCTCCACTTCCCTGATCAGACGAAAAGGGGCTGAGCTGATGTGGCTCAGTTGCTGACCGTCTCACTTAAGGTTATCGATAAAACTGCACGTGTCCATGATCCCATCCCGTTTAATGATCGTCGACTGTTCGAAGCCTGCCCTTTCAGGTACCAACGTTCAGTCGTACTTATTCAATGGCAACTTTTTGTCAGCAGCTGCATGTCTCGTTAAGGCGTTTTTTTGCGCTTATCCAGAGTGATCGTCGCTCCACTTTCGTACCAAAGCTTGCCAACTGTACAGTTCGATATAGCTCATGACGGAGGAGTCAATAATAACCCACACTGGACGGCGCAGTGTCCTTCGCAGTCCTTCCCCCTGCTGCATCAGCAGTTTGCTGTATGCAGTCCCGCAAGCCCGGACGAGAGCTTGATATCCGGGAACGATCAGGCCGATGGACAACCAGACTTAAGAGCTCCGCCGACGCGGGCTTGGTTGACGGCGGCTAGGGTTTGCTTTTGGCGCAATCGCCGGGGGAGCATTGTACGTCACTAATCAGCGGTGCAGCAGTTGTGAGGGAGGAGGGACGTTATCTAATCCACGCAATTTTGGTAGGGCTGAGTACATAATCACAGGCCCTGGCAATCTTCCGCGGCCCTTATGCATTCCGCTGTCATACAGCGTTGGCAGGCTACGGGCACCTCCACGATTACTAACTGTGACCACATCCAACCTGCGTCCGCACCCAACACCTTTCTCGTGCCTTTGCGATCAGACAAATACACTAACCATCGTTTCCATCCTCGCGCGACCTCGGCCTTCTCCCTTGGCGCCCTCTAGTCTCGATCCTAAACCCCTTCTGAATGTTCCAGAGCTGTCAACATCCTACAAATGCTCGCTTCGTGCGAAGTGCGGGCATAACGGCTCCTTTCCACTCCTACCACACCACATTGACAAAGCATCTCGTTATACTGTTTTCCTCATATTCAGTGCCGTTTCTTCTTTTTCTAGTTTCCGTTTCTCCATTAGACTTTTTAATCTTTGGTCGTCTCAACCTCACTCCAAGCTACGCTAGCGTGAACCGTACTCGGAGAATGGTGCTGAATGACGATTCGACAACGGTCCATGTAACCTGTCAGCCTCCCTCATGCTTTCCGTATAGGGATGTCTCTTGTTTTTCCCTACGGGCTTTGGCGCCACGTATGGCAGCCTATTGGTCTATGATCTACTGGACATGACTGATGCACGTCGGGCAGGATGCGCGCGTGGTAGCGAGCCATGTCGGCATTGATCATCCTACGCTGGTCCTATATCCTGGAGTGCATGTAGGTTGTCCGCTGGCTGGGTATCAGATGGCCCTGGGTGCGGCTTTTGACCTACTTCTACTAGTCATTGCGCTTATCACCGTCAAGCCATGTTTTCATGATCTCCGTATCTTTCGGAGATGTTACCTGCTGAGCACCGCACCTTCATTTATTCCCCAATCTTCAATGTCGTCTTTGCTCTTTCCTTGTCCCCTTTGAGAACTACTCCCCTTGGTTCACCTCTTGGCCGGTCAAGCTACCAGACCTTCTACCAATCAACTTAATTTACTTGGTGTGATAGATCTCGATGGCCTTTGTCTATACCAGTTCGATCATCTGCTCCTCATACTGCTGCATTACTATATAAGGGAAGAGCATCTCTCGTTGGCCGATCTTATCCAGGACAAGCTCGCGAGCTCATTCACTGTGACAAAAACCCGCGGCTGATATCATGGACGAACAACGGATCGCAGCGGCAAAAGCCTCGGTCACCCAGATATACTCCATGCTACATGGTAGCCCGAGTGACTGGGCCAACTACGTCGTACTTGCACGAGCTGTCATTGCCGCCTTGGACACCACTTCCTTCATGCGCATGACGAACCGGCCGGAAGAGCAGATATGGCTGGTAAACGGGCTACAGCAGCTTGCCTATCATGATCCAGACTCTGGTGGAATCAGTGATATTGCTGACTGGTGTCTCCGGCAATGGCTCACTGTTCTCCAAGCTCAGGCGCAGGATTTGAGGGTATATAAAGGTGAGTAAGGGTTTTGTATTCCCAATTTGCTACATGCTGAACGCTCACAGGTCTTGGCCAGAACTGGCTCTGGAAAGCTCAGGCGGCACTCGCACGCATTCACATCGCAGAAGGTGGCAGCTCTTCTTCTAGTGGAGGCAGTCAAGGCAGGGCAGTGCAGCTTTCATCAAGCGAAGAAGAGAGACTTTCCGCAATCGACGCTGCTCGCGCCGAAGCGCGAATCCACACTGCAGATTATGTTGAAGCCCGCGGCATCCTCGTACCTGCCACTGAATACTTCGCTAGAGCTGTCCAGCTCGCTTACAATCAGAACGCAATCACAGGTGATATACTTGAACTCGTCAGTCGATCTCCGTCACCATGCAGAACGTACAGCTAACGCAACCTAGGCAGCGGAGGCATCCATGAGTCTAGGAAATGTGTCTTCCCCCAGAAGCAACGAGCACTACTTCCAACAGGCGATCGTTTACCTCAGGGCTGCTGCGGCTTTACCAGAGTATTCCTTATCCCCGTACATGCATCAGTAAGTATGTCCGATGTAACCCAGACATAGGCTAACATTGTCAGGTATCTTGAAGACTATGGAAGGCTTGTACAATGACGGTAGCACCTGGTGGCTGCATGTATGGCTGTTACTTTAAGGGCAATAGTGCATCCCAGTTGACCTAAAGCTGTGGCAAGGGTGCAGTCATCTGCATCATCCTCGCTTGTCTAGACTCAGCCCTCGACTAGCCGGCCTTGACGCCTGTACATAGTCGCAAGAATATTAGATCTAGTGTTAAACACATTACTCGTTGCCGTGCGTACACATGATTGCTTGTTGCTGTGCGGTTTTCGCCGGTATAATGGCCTTGCACATCGAGGCTTACAACATCAGGTCCACCTTGATTGCATCTGATCTAAGCGGTTCTTTTCCAGACTCGCATACACCAAATTCCACAGCTCGCGATAGTCGCCCCTGAACCGGCCGTAACCGTCTGCAAGCTGTATTGGCAAGGAGCCGCGGCCGTACCAAGCCGACGTCAAGGGCCTAGGAGATGTCCCAACTGCTGATTGCAAATGCGAGACTGTAGAACCAGCATTGGTCATCTATTATTGGACATAGGATAGTTGTGGGTGCTAAGAAACCAGGGCATCACGCACGCACTTCCCACAAGATTGGTATGTGATGATGTAACCATCTCTTGGAATGCGACAGACGATTGATTTCCAACGGCTCTCGGCTAGCTTGGTTTTCTGCTCCGCACGTTCCCAAACCTTCTTCAGACCACCAGTCGACGGAGTCGGCTTGGCTTTCATTGGCTGCCCACGCAGCATGCCGATGCCGTCGGTCCGTGCTACATCCCAGCTTCCGCGTCGCATCTGTCAGCGGATTCATTGCAACTGCTCCCGTCCTCCACCACTCCGATATCTCCTCTAGCTTGAGCAATCACCACATACACCTGAAGGGTGACGACAAAAGCAACACGCCTGCGAGACGCGCATTACGGACTTTCCACCGCTCCTTTCGACCGGCAGCGCCTGCTCGGCACCTTGGCGCACAACTGTCTGCCCGAATATCTGGAATTATCTCTCCACCGGCCGATCATCAGCCTCACAACGAACTGTCATCACATCGCAAGGAATTCCCCAAACAGGGTGCGGACGAACCCTCTTGATTTCAAATAATGAACGCCGAAGAGCGGGAGCTCCAAATCCACCCTATCGTCCCGGATAGCGTGCAGCACAATACTAGGGTAAGCCTAACCAATCCACACGAACATCAATCGAAGCCACGCCAGGCTTCCGCTGCTTTCGTCCGGTTCCAATCTAGAATCTCGATCCCTACCACTATCCCATCGTCATATTGCCTGCTTCTACTACCTACCATCACTAACCATCGCCACTGGCTCCCTTAGACGCTGAGTAATATACGCAATCTGACCGCCTCCCTCTTCGGCGTCGCCGCAGGCACCCTCGGTCTAGAATCCTACCCAGGCTTCCTCTTCTACTTCATCGGCACAGCCATCGTGTCAGCGCTGGTCTTCGTGCTGCGGGCCGAAGGCAAGCCAGACAGGTACTTCTATAAGCCGCTGAGCGAGCTGTGGGCCGGTGAGGTGCTGCAGGGGTTGATGAGCTTTGTGCTTACCTGGACGTTGTTCTTTGGGATCGTGAGGGATTAGTGCTAGCGGTGGGTCGCACGGGGGTTAGGGGAGGCGAGATGCAGTGAGAGGCATGCGTCACGCATGGCGTTTGGAGGAGTTAGGAAGGTGGAAGCATGGCTTGACGACGGGGTTTACCGTCTCTCAGGGGTATGCGCACCATGCAAAGCGCACACCTTCGCGGATGAGGCCGTTTCCGGAGACATAGCTGTGGGTCTCATCTTCTGGGACTCGTCAATGCGGTTGGGATCGGGAATTATGCATAGCGGCGAATGATGACATGACAAGAGGCGACTGCATGGCTTCTTAATGCCGCACGAAACGTGGGAGTAGGACCTTTTTCCCTTATGAGGAAGTGTATCCTGTCTGCAGCAGGTTCCCTCACCGGTGGCTTGTCCGAAGCAGTTGGTTCATGTATGGATAGTCACCTGCCACTGTCCTGAATACCTTTGCAGATGAGTTGTGGGCAAGTGGATACGGACTTAGACTGGTGCATACAGATGCCAGAGCCATAGCAGAATTTCATAGATCCAAAAAAAAGGAGACGCATCCCGCGACAGTGCAAATGTCGTAGTGGCTCCGAAATCGTCCGACCTGACCATTAGAGTAATGACTTGGTTGCTGCGAGTCTTTCAATTTCAATGCATCAGGAGATTATATTGAGGACCAAACAGTTCCAGTGACCCCAGTGGTACGGTTGATGTTGAAGATGCTCGTCACGTGACCGTCCCAGGGGAAAGCCTGAGGCTGGAGCTACTAGGCCTGATGTGCTAAATGGAAGAACGCGAACGCGCGTGACTAAGCTACAAGCGCGTCCGCGTCCCCACGCTCGACTGCGGAAATAGCTTGACATTGCTAGCTTGGCTTCTCATCCCAAACATTCAACAACCAGACTGACAGACCAAAACTGCTGTTCCGAAAGGGATTCTCTCCACAACCAGCTCAGTTCAATCGCATAACCTACCCATCTACGCAGAGAATCCACAACATCGCCCATCAGTAAGCCATCATTGTGCCCCTCACCGCTGGCTACAAAGCTAACAATCCCAGTGTTGGAAGCACGCCTCGAACAAGCCCAGCTCCTCAAGAAGGCATGCTCTTCCTCACATCCCAACTCCCCTCCCTATCTCTAACACCTTCTCCCAGGTCGTCGACGCAATCAAAGACCTCGTCCAGGACTGCAACTTCGACTGCAACGACAGCGGCATCGCCCTCCAAGCCATGGACAACTCCCACGTCGCCCTCGTCAGCATGATGCTCAAATCCGAGTCCTTCTCCCCCTTCCGCTGCGACCGCAATATCGCCCTGGGGATCAACCTCACCTCCCTGACAAAGGTACTGCGGTGCGCGCAGAACGAGGACATCCTGACGCTGAAGGCCGAGGACTCGCCGGACGTGGTGAATCTGGTGTTTGAGAGCGCGGAGAGCGACAGGATCAGTGAGTATGATATCAAGCTCATGGATATCGATCAGGAGCACTTGGGGATTCCGGAGACGGAGTACGCGGCGACGATCGCGATGCCGAGCGCGGAGTTCCAACGGATCTGCAGGGATCTGCTCGCGCTGTCTGAGTCGGTGAGCATCGAGTGCACGAAGGAGGGGGTCAAGTTTGCGTGCCAGGGGGATATCGGTTCGGGCAGTGTGACGCTACGGAGTCGCAATGATGTGGAGAAGCCGGATTTGAACGTGGATATCCAGCTGAGCGAGCCGGTGGCGTTGACGTTTAGCTTGAAGTATCTGGTCAACTTCTGCAAGGCGAGCGGGTTGAGCGGTCAGGTTCGGCTGTGCTTGAGCAATGAGGTGCCGCTGTTGGTGGAGTATGCGCTTAGCAACAATAGCTATCTGAGGTTCTACCTCGCGCCAAAGGTTGGTTTCCCGTCCTGGTTAAAGTCCTACACGGGCTTCGTCTGGGCATGTTGTTCAAAGATCCATTCGCTGACCTTATGGGCTAGATCGGTGATGAGGAATAGACGAACCGTCATGATGTACTCACGGCACTGGTCGGCGCTGGAGGATAGCTGGCGACGGTCATTGGATGTTATGGCTTCATGAGGACGAAGTGGGCATTATGTGTGCATGAGGTTCGAGATTGGCTATGAGCGTGATATACCTGCATGATAGATCCCAAAGTAAGGGGCATGGGCTTGTAGTTTCGAGTGCAACTATCAAAGTCTGCATATGCATTCTACCGTTTAAGAAATTGCCTCGTTTACATTTCGCAAGTATTGTACATTGTCGTGATTCAGTCTCGCGATGTTGATAGTAGGTGGCGGACACTCGCGATGTTGTGCGTGCCTGGGTCTTTAGCTCGTTCACAACTCCCTCCACAATGCTGCCAGCAGGCCGACGAAACGTACTTGCTGGGCGCATTCCATTTTGCAGTTACAACATCCCTTCAGAGCCAGTCTATCACAAGCTCATCTTTGCAATCGACAAACAAGAAAAGCAAACACTCCAGCAAAACATCAAAAACTCTCCCCCCATCCGTCGATGGAGGTAGAGAAACGAGCGTTAGCATAGTTTTTTTTTTTGGTTAATCGCATACGTAGAGTTTCGAACCGTGGACCTAGAGGTTAGTGATCACATGAGAGAAGTGAGAGATACGAGAGACAGGAGCTTAGAGAAGCGAGTCCATCGGACTTGGAATGACAGAAGTTTGAATGATATATATAAGGAAGGTAATTGTGAAACGCGCTAGGGGTATGCTTAAGTTAGGGGACCGTTCTTGGAATACTTCCGGTGCATCACTTTGATTTCCCTTTACCGTTCCGTGCTGTCCATGCACTTGCGCTTCTGATGTCGCTTGTGGATTTCGTGTAGCAATCGCCACGTTAGTATGAGGGTCTGAAAGCATAAGAAAGAAGCATAGCTCCTTTGGATAGTGGTGCTTGAGGTAGTGGTCAACTTTGGTGTCGAGTCTGAAGGGTCTAGTGAGTAACTACGGTACTGAACCAAACATTGCTCGAGGCCGACGTTCATATACTCCTCCTATGCTCTTCAATGCTCTCTCCTCTTTCGAAACAAGTCCAAAACAGCCTTTCGTATAACCTCAAGTCTCTAAAGATATACATTAACTCAGAAGAATTTCGTACCTCGTCAGTATGGCATCTGTTCTTAGATCTTCTCCAACCCCTGTCAACGACATAAGTATCTTGAAGCCTACACATGCTCTCACTGCCCCACCGTATGCGCCCCGTTACCCTCCAGCTCCTCAAGTGACCGCCATAGTACAATTGCGCGAAAAGAGCCATTTACCTACAACACCCGGGCCGGTTGCTATCATCGATATCAAGAGGCCCGCCCACCAAACTCCCAGAGCAGCCCCTGGAACAGCGACCTACCACGCCCAGCAGAAGGCCCTCGCAGAAAGCCGCCTTGCTCTCCTCCGCGCCGCGGCGCCTCAGCTGACGCGCAAAAACGCCCTCCGGTCCCCTGAACACCGCAGAGCAAACCAGGGTAGCCCACACGCTGGACAGAGCAGCTTTGACGCTCGAGACCGGGCTCTTCCAGCTCAAAGGATACAGAGTGTTCAAAAAGTAGAGAGGGTGCAGATGGTAGAGAGCAAGGGAAGAAGAGAGCAAAAGGAGAAAGATGACTCCGCCTACCTAGCCCTCCACGGCCGGCGCATCGACTCCGACCTCAACTCCTACCCCGAGCCCGATGTAGAGCAAGAGCAAGAGCAAGAGCAAGAGCACGAGGAGCGCGGGCAAAAGCGAACAGCGGCGGAGAGAGCAGCGTCTTCTGCGCCAGAGCAGCGCTCAACCTCACCGCCCCCCGAAAAGAGCGACGGTGGAAAGGGGCAAGGCACATCCAACGACGCAAACGACGCGGACGACGAACACAGCTCCTCCCCCTCCCCGTCCTCCCCCTCCCACCACCCCTCCCACCAACACCATCACCCAAGTAGCCAAGATACCCGCCCCAGAGCACCCAAGCTACGGTCCTACATCAACCCCTCCTACCTACAGTGGTATACCCGCCTCGTCGAAAAACGAAAAAAGAGAGGGAATGATGTTGCCGCTGCTGGTGAGAGAAAGGGAGAAGGACAGGCGGAGGAGGTGTTTTGGACAGAGGACGCGGTTGGGAGGTGGATTGAGGGGGTTAGGGAGGGGAAGGTGGGGGAGTTGTATGATCCTTTTGCTTTGGGTGGGGATGTGGGAGATGAAAAGCAGTGATGATGATGAGATCTAGCAGTAAGGATGTATCTTGCAGAATGAATGGATTGGACAAGATGTAGACATGGACCGGACCTTAAATGGCTCTTAATGATGTGTGTTTATTTTTGATGAGAAAGATTGAGTCTGGATATAGCACTGCAATGAAGAACCTTACAACAACCAATAGAGCACTCACCGGGCAAGGTCACAACGAGTGTATTTCTAAGACTACAGTGTCCACGTTCCCTTATGCTGCCCTCCCGCAAAGCGCCACTATATGATATGACGCACGACTACGAGTCAACGCTGCCATCCTTTCCCTTTTCCGAGAGTTCTATTTCATACATCAAGAAGAATACCAGCCCAGTCCCCGTCTAATTATTACACCGTCCCATTGAAAGCCCACCCCTCCCTATTCCCTAGTATGAAGCACTCCCAGAAACTTATTTTTTTTTGTACAAAGCCCAACCTAAGCAAACCACCTAAAAGTACTCATGCCCATCCTGCGCCTCATGGTAGGACCGATGTCCAAAACCAGTCAGCCCCGTCCCACTCCCCCCCATCACACTCTGACTCCCCCACCCACTCTGCGAAAAGGCCCCGTGGCTCGAACCCGGAGCCTTGCTGCTATGCTCGCCCTTCAACCTCCTCTCGCTCTCAAAGTCGCCCCACCTCTTCATGGTGATCTTACTACTGTCGAACTCGCCCTCGTACTCGATGCCGGCCTTCTTCGTCTTCTCGCCTGCTGTCTTCCGGGTCTCGCCCCAGGAGAAGTCGTCGAACTTCCAGTAGGCGTAGGTGGGGAGGAGGAAGTTCCAGATGGGGAGGGAGATGAGGTAGACGAGCATCCAGGCGACGTAGGACCAGCGGTGGGCGGTGAGGACGATGAGCACGGCGGGGAGACCGAGGATCATGGCGAGGAGGAGAAGAGGGATCACTGGGATTTCGGTATGCTGGATGCCAGCGATGATGGAGATGACGACTGTAATGAGGTTAGTGACGAATACTCTGTAGGAAAAGCAGTGAAACTTACTGAGATAGATGGTAAAGGAGATGGCGGCGGGAAGGACCAGAGTACCAACGAGCTCGATAAAGACGACAAACTGCATGCTGAAGCAGAAAGTACCGCACAGATCACGAACGAGAACCAGTTCCATCAGATTGTGTACTGTGCTGTTGATCCATCTCCTTCGCTGAGACAACAGAACGCGGAACTCTTCTGGAACAGTCGTCTTGCAGACGGCCTGCGGCACGAAGACCTGCTTCCGCTTGGGGAAGGTCTTGAGCATGAGAGTCGAGAGGTAACGATCCTCACCAAGGAGAAGCAGATTCTTCTTGTGGAGGGTGTCAACCACGTTCTCCGAATAATGCTCGACAACATCCGGATTGGCCAAGATAGGAACCCAGTAGTTTTGACCACCCTTGGGCGCTTTGATGCGGTACATGCAGAAACAGCCCGGAAGACAGGTGACACCTCCAAAGACGGACTCGAACGACTTGGACAGATGGTGCGAGATGAAGTACTCGAAGACCTGGATCATCGAAACCCAGCTGGCTCGCTTGTTGGCGATCTTGGTCTCGCCGCAAAGACCCATGATCTCAGGGTCTTTGACCATGGCGGAAACCATGTGTGTCAAGCTGTCGGGGAACACCTTAGTGTCGGCGTCGACCATGAGCACGACCTCGTAAAAGTCGGGAGATATGCCGGTGATCCTCCAGATGCCGTTGAACATCTCGTACTCGAGTTCCGTCATACGCTCGTCGAACATGACCTTTTGCAAGAACGACATGAGGATGATTTGACTGTCACGCTTGCCACGGTTACCAGGCTTGGACTTGCCCTCTTCGTCTGGCGTGCCGCACTTGACAACGACCAACATGGGGACGCGCTGTTGCTTGTCGTGAGGGATGATAGAGTGTTCGCCGTAGTCGTAGAAGCCAGAGTAGACTTTTGCCATGTTGTGTCTCTTTGAACCGCTGGCGACTGCCACGTACGAGAAAGACTTGACCTCGTCGGGAAGTACGGCGTGATCCCTCATCATGGACAACGCGATTTCCGGAGTGGAAAACTGCTCGCCCTTACCCTTGATCATACCGTCACAGATGACAAGCATGATCTTGTGGCTGTTGGGATAGTCAGTGGTCGCAATCGAGTTCAGCGTAGTCCTAAGACCATCTTCACCCTCAGAGTAAGCAGTGACCAAGCAGATGGCGTGGGCCAGAGGATATCCGAATGGCTGCCATTCTGGAGGCGGCTGAGGGACAACCGCCTCGTGGATGAAGCCAGCAGGACCCGATGGGTCTACCTCACCCATGACACTCGAGTATCTGTTACCAGGTGCAGAGGAGAGCATCATACTGGTGCGGCTACCACCGAGCGCGGAGTTGCCCTGGGCATCCAGATAAGTAGGCAAGGTACCTTGACTGCTGTTGCCTTGCTTATACAGTCCGTTGCCAGGAAGCAGGCGGGCGGAGGAGCTCTGGGTGACCATGGTGGTTGGCGGGTAGCGGGTCTTGGATGCCTTGTCAATTGCATACGGGCTGGTGAACCTGGAAGTGTTGGGAAGGAAGGTGCTGCCGCGCCTGCTGTGACGGTCAGACCCGGAAGTGGAGCCGCTAGGATCGGTGATCTTTGGAGGAGCACGGTAGATGTCGTCGGTCCAGTCTTCAATCTGCTGCTGTCGCTGCTTCTTGTCCATGCTCATTGAGGTCTTGGAAGCGCCGTACTTGCGGGAGAGGAACCACTGGAAGGCCAGAGCGAGCAAGAACTTGGCGATGACAATCGATAGAATGAAGACCAGAGAGACGTACAAGACGACCTTGGACGCAATACAACCGACAGTGGCGGTATCGATGGATCCGACCTTGATGATCTCGGTGAAGCACTTGGCCATCTGCTTCTCGGCAGAAGAGCTGAATGCCCTAGTAACATCAACACCCTTGACGGCCGGGTTGGTCCTAATGGCATCGAATTGTGGAGGGACGTTGATATCGCTGCGGTTGAAGAAGTTCAGAAGGTTCAAATCGAGCACATCTCCACCATAGACCATGAGGTTGCGGCTGGAATTCTTGATGTCGTCCCAGGTGAAGTAGACTTCCCCAGAGCTCCTGAGCCCATAGAAGCTGTCTCTTGCACTCCGAGAAGTATGGCAAGACCATCCGTTGTAGTAGAGCTGGGTGTTGTTGGGCTTGCTGGAGCCATCCTGCTTGAAAGCTCGGCAGGGGAAGTACCAGGCCAGGTCCTTGTCTTCGTTGCTGGGAATACCGGAGTTCTCAGTCCTAGTGATCAATCCTTTGCAAGCTCCATTGACGTTTTGAAACATGAAGCTGCCGTCCATGCCGCCGTATTTGGTCCCGTCTGTGGCGTCCCAGAGCACATTGCCGCCGGACATGATGGTACGAGCCTGCGGATGCCGTGATCTAGTGAGGTCATATGCCTTGCCGTGGAAGATCATGTAGCCGTTTCCAACCTTGTTGATTCGGAGTCGCTCGCCGCCGCCATTGACACAGACCGTCTGGGTAAAGCCAAAGGTCAGATAACCGACGCCAGCGCAGATCATCAGGATGATGCTAATCAGACCAATCTTTTCTCTCCAGGCACGCTGTTGGGCCTTCTGGACCTTGCCGAAGCACCTCAGGACAGCATCCGGGCACCAGAACGTAACAATGGAGCAGTAGACGTTCCATAGACTGGGCGGTCGCAGGGCGTCTCTTTCCTTTTGTCGTTGCTTCTCCTGTTGTTCGAGCATTCTGCTATCTTGCCGAGTCAGTTTCCTCTGTAGTTTTCTCCCACCACGATTCTCCTTGGCGGTGGGTACCCTCCCAAGCGCAAGTGGTACACCCTTGATGTCAGTCTCGTCGGAGCTCATGGTGTGCGACTCTGCCACCTCTTCGATAAGAGGATCGTGCCCGGTTGTCGACGGGTGTACTTGCATTCCAGCGGCATGCTTGCGATAGTGGTAGTTTGGATGTTCCCGATCTATCCTCTGCCTCTCCGGTCGAATCAGACTTTTCTTGCGGCCTATGGCAGGGTTATTTGCGGGCTGCTGGGCGGCCATCATGGGATCACGGTCGTTGGGCAACGGAGATGGCGAAGGAAGGGCGGAGTTGTACGAATAGGTCGGCGCTTTCTTGGACGGCGATTGCGGCGAGGCTAGTGATTCATACTGGCGTCGACCTTCGATGTCGGAGGGGCGTCGATGTCTTCGAGGTGACTCCCGATAGGGCGATCTGTGGTTGTCTCGCTCGCGTCTTGGAGACGTGGGATCTGGTCTTTGCGGGTACGACATTGCTACGGTTGGTGTTAGCCACACATTCCTCGCTCAACAGATGACGTTCGGCATAACAAAAGACGCCCTGGCGTTCATCTAGCCTGGAATGGCTACCTACTCTCTGATGTCGTAGTCTGCACAACCGTTTTGTGTGATAAAAAGAAGGTCCTCCCCTCTGCAAAGCTCACCTGCGGAGCTTCCCCGATCGCACCCCTGGTGAAGTATAGACGAGCCGAGGCCGAGGTAGAGATATTCCGATCGTTGACGGCGGCGGTACTGGGTTCTCAATAAGTAGCAGACGCCCAAGTGTAGCTGTCGCAGGATCCAGCCGCCGCAGAAAAGGCCGTCAAAGTCAATATTGTTTAAACGTTGAGGGTCGTTAAGATTAAGCTGGGTGGCACGACAGGAGCGACTGAACGGTTTGTGTGCGAACGAATGTGTAACAACCTAGAAGCGAGCGGTAGGTTGGTGTTTCCTCTTTTCAAAGGCTGTTGTTGCTGTTGAAACGAAAGTGGGATCCTGTCCTTGGGCCGGTGTTGATGGATGCCAAGGCTCAGAGATCAAGAAAGTCGGTTGTCAGGACAGAGAAGAGAGAAGAGCAGAAGGACGGGAGAGCAGCGGCGGCGGCAGGGGTTAGTCCAGAGATGATTGCAGGACGAGCACCTGGGCAGGTGTTGCAATGTATAGTGGCTTAAAAAGATCTGCCGTTGTGTCTAGCTATATAACTATATAGAATCTCGGTATATTTAACATACATACTAAGAGAACAAGTGTTTCCAAAATTACTAGTAAAATACTAACAAAACTAGAATAAAACGTTAGTTCCTTATAACTTAGCCTAGTCAAGATATCCTTTAGCCGTGCACGCGTTTATCCTATAACACACCCTCTTAATAGCTACGGTTTAACTACTAATACTATTACTCCTTAATCTAGTATTTAATATTAACTAAATTAAGTAGTTATACGAAGTATTAGAACTTAGCCTTACTTATTAGTAGCTTTATTATCCTATCTACGCCTATATTATTCATTAGTATCTACTAGATATAGAGTTACTTATTACTAACCTCTTATTTTAACTAGTATTAGTGGATATTAACGTGTCTAAGCTTAGTATTAAGCTTATACTTATTAAATAGAAGTAGGTAAATTATCTACTTATTATTATACCTAATTATAAGCTAGTAACTAGGTTAAAAGTTAATCTAGTTAAAGAAGCGTTTCTAATATATAATAAGTTTTATTACTACGCTTAGCCTAAGGAACTCTACTTTAATAGTTAATAATATTACCGTTTTCTATTTTATTATACTCTAATCTATAAGTCCACCGTATAAGGATATAAGGTAGCCTTAGTTACTCTTTTAATTACTATTATCTATATATAAGGTGTCTAAGTAAGCTAAGAAAGGAGCTTAGATAGAGTATTTAAGGGTATTACTATAATACTTAATAGCGAGGTATTATATAGTAAATAAGTAGGTGATTATCTTATCTACTTATTAGAGGTGCTTTTTAAACGGGTTAGTAAGGTATTTTAATAATTTAAAGACTATCTTTATAAAGTCTAGTCTTATAAATATAGCTATAAAGTTAATAGATCTAATACGCTATTAGTATATTATAAGCCTACTTTTAAGAGCCTTAATAGTTACTAGTATTAACTATTTAAAGATAGGGACCTTTAGTAGTAAGGTCTAGCTATTAACACCAAAATAATTTACTATCTATTTAATATAGGCGTCTTAATAAAGCTATAATTTACGGTTAGGTTAATCTTATAGGATATAAATTCCTAGAAACTTTAATATATCTCTAAGCTAGTATATAGGAAAAAGCTTAAGTAGCTATTATTTAAACTACTTAAGG
>JAKLMZ010000051.1:0-145646 GCA_022813185.1 Floridaphiala radiotolerans | reverse complement strand
TTTTATAGGAGTTTACCCTATCTTAATAAAGTTATTAATTAAAGCTAATTAGCCTCTAATTATTTATAGTTAAAATAAAGGTTTTAATATTTATTAAACTTCTTACTAATCTAGATAAAAAAGGCTATACTAGTTTCTCTAGAAGGCTAAGTTTAATTTTATCTTTAGATAGATCTATATAGGTCTAAATACTATAGCTAATTACCTATATCTTAATACTATAGATTTATTACTCTTAATCCTTATAGGACTTAAGTAGCCTAGTTTATAATATCTTATAGGTCTAAGATAAAGATATAATAATAAATAAGATAAAAGGGGATAGACTTAGTCTCCTCTCCTTTCTCTATAGGTTAAGTTAATAAAATATATATTATAGAGAATCTTTATAGTCTCTTAAAGTCTTTACCTATTTATCCTTTTATTCCTCCTTAAGTTTCTTCTCCTTTATTAATAAGAGAAGTTTAGAGGTTTAAGAGGTTTAATAAGGTTATATAGATATAAAGGTAATAATATCTAGGTAATATAGATATAAGAAATAATAAGTTTACTAGTAGACTTAAGATAAATAAGGCTTAAATAAAGTGTTACTTCGGGCTTATAACTATTATACTATATAGTGGCTTATATAGTAAGATTATATTTAGTCTATATAAACTATATATAAGTTATATATATTTAATTATATACTAAGCCCTTTTTTCTTTCTATTTTTACTAGGATCTACCTAAGAAAAACAAAATTTTTAAACATAACTAAGTGGCGACAAATACCTGACCCACTAAGTCGGATTCTCCGACAGTCTAGACGGCTGATTCTGCAACAAGGAACAAGTCGGACATGCCCCGCTTCGAGAACAAGAACACGGCATCGCGCATGCGACGAACTGAGAGCCAAGGGAGTGACAATACGAACGATTGCCCGTCGAGCCTGTGGTGGAACCCAAGGCGATGCCTCTCGCGTCATAGCAATATAGAGGACGGCCGAGATGCGTGGTTTCGCTATTGCTTGTCACGTGAGCTCCTCTCGAAGTGTGGTTGTCTACTTTAGTAGGGTACTAGCAAAGTAATCTGTAGCTGGAGCCTCTTCTTGGTCCAATCTTGTTTTTAGTTGACATGATTCTGTCAAGTAGAGTTCACTGCCCGCGCCAAATGAGTTCGTCCGTCTGGTTGTAGGCTGTAATGAAGCGAGTTCGTATGTAGATGTGTGCCGCCTCTGCTTCCAGACTCAGGGGCATCATGAAGCATGACCCTAAGCTGTTGCCGACTAGGACTGTAGTTCGTGGCACCGAGAAGTCGATAAAGTTGCAATCACGTTCTTGGAACTTCATCAGTGTCCTACCGGGGGCGTCATCCTCGAGCCGCGGCATATAGATGCCCCAGAGAGTCTTATTAGCCATGGGAGCCATATGGCAAACAAACCTTCGTGTATCAAAGCTGAACGGTGCGGCTGCGCCTTATGAGGATCGGAGAGTTTGAGATTGCGATGTCTTGCTCACCACGTAGCTGCACAAACCTGATAAGAGAGGTCACCGGAAAAAGCTATAGGCTTGAGAATATAAGTCACGAACCAAAGTTCGGAAACTGCCTAAAGGTTTTACTCGTGAATCTCATGTTGCAGGCTAGTTGTGTTGGAAGTTGGCCGATCATGGTGGGATGTTGAGACCCTAGAGATCATACGATAAGCATTCGTCACACTACAAGGTTGCTGTGATAGTTGGTAGATTTCGAACACCTGAGGGTTTGATCGGAATGTGGGACGGAGTTTTGGCCGACCGATGTTTTCTCTTAAATAGTCGGTTCTCCGCGGGGATCTGTCATTCCTGCTCCTTCAGTTGGTTCCAGCGGACAGGTGACTCCGTCAAGGATTTTGTTCGAAATTTGCCTGTCTGAGATGTCGACTGCTATATTAGACTGTAGCATCATCAACTGGTACACTGCTTTTCAGTCCGGACGAGGTCATCGAAACGTCGACCATGTTAAGCAAGCGGGTCCGCTTGTTGTATGAGGAGCACGCGATGATCGCCACCGTGCCCTCTTAAGAGCGATGTTAAGTTCACCATCTTCCGTGTCTCCGATGCGGACTCCGGCCGAGCAAAGAATGCATCACGACTTAAACATAGGCATCTCTGGATTGGCAGCAGCATATGCATTCCGCGACTGAGATGACATTCCCCCGCAACATGGTTGGACGTAGAGGTTGTTGAGCTACTCCTCTGCTTAGCATTCTATAGGAAGGAACAGTTCAAAGGCGAGACAAGCATCTCATGCAAGGCTCGAATGTTACTGGTGTTATCCTCGGAGGCTTCGGAATCCTTGGACGGGCCTGGCCCCAAGCCACAACACCTGACGACCTGACTGCCACCAAGACGCCCTGGCGGACAAGGCTGATGTCACACCACCACAAGCACACTGAGGCATGAGAAACTCCAACGCTCTTGCAGGTACCGGGGTCAACTAAGCTCACCATTTGGGTTTTACCTTGCGTTTCGAAGCTTTTGCGGCGAGGGGATAGCAGGAATCGATCTCCGATTGCAAAGACTGATGCTCAGGTGAAGCATATGAAGAGGAAGATGCTTAAAAGAGGAAGCCCACCCAGGCGCCGCGATCAGTGCTCAATCTGCCATCGTCACTTGCCTCTGCTATAACCGGGATAACAAGCACCAATTGACCAAGACCTCGCATCAACAACCATACCGCGTAGACTCCAAAACCGGTGATTGTAGCTACTGATGACACCAGCATTGAGCAGCCACCTGAGCGAGCACTTCCTATCAATGATGACCGATCCATCCAAGAACCCAGCAGATATCTACCGCCTCCTCGGCTTCATCAACCAAGAGAAACTGCACGAGGCGTCCGGCAAGCACGACCCTGATCTTCGCCGCATGCTTGGATACGTTAGCGTCCTAGAGAGGGTGAACAGAGCCCTTCGAGACCTTGCAGCGGCAGAAGAACCCAAGGCAGAGAGTAGCACGTCGAAGTCTGAGCTTTTGCCGGAGGACTGGGATGATGATGATGATGAGTGGAGTTCGGACGAGTATGAGCTAAGTTCGGATGAGGATGAATGGGAGGAGGAAAGAAGTAGGGCTGTAAATGAGTGTTATAACTACGATGTGCTCAATAAGAGGGCGGCCGATGCTGCGATTCTCGCGCCTACGCCTGAGTTCAGATTACCGACCATTGTAGAGCAGGAACTGGAATCAGACGAACTTGATGAAGGCCGCGTGGGTTGTGACGACTTGAACTCGGACAACACAGACTCTTCCTACGAATCCGATGTCTCAGAAGACTCACAACTTGAGTTAACGGATGACGACCGCAGCGATGAAGCGTCATCTACCTCATCACAAGATGACTGCGAGAACCACTGCTCGAGTCCAATCTGGTCGAAAGCAGAAGTTGCTCATTACATCGGCTTGTACAGCCTGCGAAACAGGTCGACACCGCAGATAGCCGCAGGGCCCTCGATCAGCTATCAGGACTTCTGAGGTGCTCTTTCAACCACTGAAAGCGGTAGATAAAGCGCATCTTGCTTTGCGACCCTTCGTGCAACTATATACACCTTTTGTGAGCGCTCTAGGTCAAGGCTGGCACCGATGACTTGAAGCGCAGGAGCAGACTAATTATAGCACAGTGATAAGGAAATTGCAACTGGTGATAAATCCATGGATTCCCAATGAGCCAGTGAACTCCCGCAAATTGTGATGTTGGTGATCCTCGCCGTAAGATGCTGGAAGAGGCCGATGTGAAAACGTACAACTAACCTCGGGTGAGAAGCATACCAATGAGTGTCAGACAGTCACGCCATCCACCAGTCGATAAAGCACGCCAAACCGCATCGTGACATACCCACACCCAGGGTGACTCCGCAGGATCTTCACCATACGAGTTTCATGAGAGATGATCAAGCCTGCAGGGTGAGGTATGGTGCTAGTTCAAGACCTAAGAGCATGCACACCAAGCCTACCGTCCCCTAAACATTGCCATGCCATTGACGGGATCCCTAGTGCGCCTTGTCGGTTCTCTGTTGACAAGCTACGCCCGACAAGCGAGTTTGGACTCGCCGATCCGCTACCAGAGCTTGACCGGAGCAATGATTTAGGTGACGTCTGTGAGTTGAAGATGCTGCCGTCTAGGTATGCTTGAGTCTGTCGCTCATAGGCCTCGCGGAGGTTTGCTTCCGATATCTCCAGTCGAAGTTGGCGCAGAGGCTCACTGGGCCGAGCTGCTCTTCTGAGTTAATGCTTTGCTCGGTTGCTGGGTGGTGGGAACCCAGTTGGTGGATCCATTGACTTGGATCGGATCTGGGGGGTGATAGACTCTAGAGATACTCTTCTGCCTACATCACCTGCGGAACGGAGCTGACTGCATATATACCAGGCAGGATGCGGTTCGGCTCCGCAGAAGTCGATGTCAGGAGATCTTGCAGGTGTGTTGCAGATACGAATCCAGTCATGCGACTTGCGCCGCACTCCCGGAAAGCTGGCCTCTTCTAGCGAAATGTGCTCTGTACAAGTACAAGCTATTTCAAGGATGGCAGACTGACTCAATGATCCTTTCCTTATTATTGGATGAAGTTAATGGACATGGAGATGTTGCTACAATTGATGCAGAATGAAGTTCACACGCCACTATTACTTTCCAATTTGATCTCCCTTATCATCTCTTCCATACGCTTTCGATACTCGTCCAAAACCTTTCGCTTCTCGTCAGCTTCCTCCCTAGCCTTCAACAACTTCTGGACTGGCTGCGCTAAGAGATACTGCTTATTCTTCTCCAAAGCTATCTCCTCAGCTGCTTTTTCCGTCAACACTTTCTCCGAGGCTTCCGGCTTGACAAGATAACGATCGCTTTGATAGGGAATCCACCGAGCAAGGTACCGATGAGCGTTCGCCCAGAAGCCTCGGAGACGGCCTCTGATGACTATATCCACAGTGAAAGGCTTCATACCATGCTCTACAATGGTTACCAAACGCAGTTGCTGGGGTACAGTGAACTTCCGCGTGTCATCCCCATCCAGTACCCATTTGTGCTTCCTGGGTAGGTTGTTTACGGTGACCCATGTTCCTTGGATCTTCCAGCAATTGTCGTCTTCATTGCGTTCTGTGATCCTCTGTATCGAGCCAACCTTGACACCAATGCCACCAACGGTTATCTCAGGTTCAAGCATCCAGCTGTTGTTGATCAGGCAACCATTCGACAGGCCGCATAGCACTTGAGGCTCAAACCATTCTGTCGCTCGGAGCCGGTTGTTCGACTTCCAAGGTTCGTCCCGGTACGTCATTTCGAAGATGGCATAATCAATTGAACTGCGCTTCGGACTCATGATGCTGAGGTCCACAACGAGCATGGTCGCTGGCCGTGACTCTTTCCCTGACTTCATAGCGACTTTGCCGTGTTGAATACTGTGAAAGACTCCGGTTATAGAGGCTTGACCGATGGCTCTTGTGCCGGCCATACCAGACTCATCAGCCACCCCAACCTTTTCCCTCCTCCATCCTTGAGCACCTTTGGTCCCAGTCACAATATATAGCTCACTCTCTTTCTGCATCTCGGCGGTATCGACATGTTCCAGAAGCTGCACTATAATCTCCCTTTCTTGCTCGTCAGTCCGCTCGGACAGTTCACGAAGGACAGCTCGAAGCTCCTGCAGCTTGCTCAGAACAGCTTGGTTTGAAGCTGACCAAACTCTCTCAGGCCTTGAGGCCGCTTTCGCTTCAACGGACCCAGGCCCATTGACAAAAGATAGCAGAGAACCAACCTGGGCAACGAAACCGTAATTGACTGCCGCGAGTTCTTGATGTCGCGCGAAGCGACCGCAAGGACCATCCAGCAACTCGCGAGACTCATTCATGAGCTTGTTGAGTTCTTCCAAGATGCCGCGGTAGAGAGTGATGTACTTCAGCGCTAAACAGTGCTTGTAGAGATAGTGTTCGAATACTGCCCCCATGTCAGTATCGTCTTCCGGTCCAGAGTTGCACCCCTCATCCACTTCCGCTTCATCAAAGGTCTCATAAGAGAGGTTTGATGTGAAGTGTAAACCTTCATGAACGGGTACATAGTCCGGACCCTGCTCACTGGTATCGGCAATCCCCTCACTCATTGTGGGTAAAGTTGATCTTGAATGTCGTTGTGAGCGTTAATAGATAGCTTGAGTAGAGCAAGAACTATCGACCGCTTGGTAAGGAAAAACAGCTGAGGGTATATATGGTCGATGTTGGACACTGGTGGCCTGACATCAGGTTACCAACGTCTGGACGTCTTGGCACGCTCCACCAAGTAGTCGCTTGACAATTGTGATGGAGGCGCAACATCGTGACCGCTTCTTGAGGTGGTTCGGTACACGCGTAGATGCAAAGACCCTTTAGATCATTCTTCACAAGTAGGAAGTATATATCCACATGATAGCGCCATGAACGCGATTTTCCCAATTCAACCCCCGGATGTAGAGGGCCTCACTGTTGACGCATTGTTCGATAACAACTCTGTCGCCATTCTGCAGCTTCTGCAACCACCTTTCCATGGCTTCCTCTGACCGACCGTGGTACCAGTGATAGCCTTCCTCATGAGGCCACGCCACGATATGTTTTCTCAACGTCCTCAACCCGTGGGCATTCTTACAGATGATCAAATCGTCTCCTAGACTGTCTTGCGATTCGCAATGGACACTGAAGCATGAACCACTGGCTTCATATGATCCTAGATTTCTTGCATGATCATCGAAGCCCTGATCGCGGCTGATGATTTCAAAGACTATCTTCTTCACAGGATAGTCTTGTTTCCCCGTTATGGGCTGGCTGCGTAGGTAGCAACGATCTAGATCATTGTCGTACCGTGGAAGCTCCTGAGGCCGCCGGTTGCGCGTTGCAATAGTCCTATGCTCGTTTGTTCTCACTTTCGAGCAAATCCAGTACTCGGCCAGGTCCAATATCTTGATTATAAGATTGGACGGGAGCCTAGCAGCGTCCTGGATGGTCCTAAATGCAGCACGCTGATCCTGTTCACACGTAGGGTTATAGCCTGTGTGCTGCTGCTGGCAACGATAGAACTCAGCATACCAGGGCTGCGACAGAAGCCAGTCACGGTCTGTCTCTGGTATAGTCCAGACATTTGCCCCAGCTCTTAGCAGCACCTTCATAGTATCCACAGCTTGATGCTCAACTGCTGCGGCCAATGGCGTTCTACCGTTGGGGGCCCCAATCTCGAGAACTCTCCTACAACTGGCATCGATTAGGAGCTTGAGAATCTCTGCATGGTTATGCATAGCCGCATAGTGCAATGCATGTTCCCCGTCTTGAGCTGTGCCGTTATCACACAGGTCCCATCCTTTCTCAAGTGCCCTTTTGACTTTAGTGATATCTCCTGCAATAACATAATCAATATACTCATGCGGAAGTACCTGCGAAACTAATGGATCTGCGATGAGAGATGCGAATTCGCCTCTAAGATGTATAGAAAGTGAAGTAGGCGGAAATTGAGACATTGTTGTGATGAAATCAGTTCTAGAGCTTTATTGCCTGACTCGAGCAGGTTGATCACCCATTGAGGTATGGAAACTTGTGCGGGCCCACCAATTGAGCCAACACACCCTATCACAAAAATGATCAAGCCTAGTATTCACAAACTCCAACGTTTGAAATGTAAGCTGTCAAGATGAGAATGAAAATCTACCTTTACCGCCTTCCGCCAAGGTTACACTTCTCCTCTCCCCGCTAGCACCACGCTAGACCTATCACGTGAATGACTGGGAAGAGCTCGCGGTAGATCCATAAGGAAGAGGACGGAAATGAGGCGGACTTGAACCTAATTGCAACTGTCTATAACGGCCGTAACCATATCATCAGTGGATCAACTATAGTCATAAGATACGGGCTTGGCATCATTGATCGGCACGTGAATTGGAACAGATGGTTCCTACAGTCACGGAATAGAGTGCACAAGGTTCCTATAATCACTCAAAATGGCCTTACGATGTACTGCTAAGGATGTTGACCTTGGCCTGATTTCGTGCGGTCATCCCGAGAGCTTGGACCGGATGCGTCCTTCCCTTGGAACCTAGGATACTGTCAGATCACGATGTAAAGTAGGTACAGTGGGGAGGACTTACTTCTTCAGTACCCTCTCGATGCCATCCAAGCCCTTGACCAAGACATCCATCCTTGGACCGTAGCTTAGGCGCACATAATCTGTCAAAGGTCAACTGGTCTGCTAAGGCATCGAAGACAGCGGCAAACGGTACTCACGGTGACACGGACTGTCAAACAGATCTCTCCTTCGACTCGGGTTCAGATCGAAGAAGATGCCCGGAACAACAATGACCTTCTCCTTCAGACATTCCGCGAAGAAGTTGAGCCCGTCCTCGATGCCCTCTGGCAAGTCTTGCAAACCCAGCCAGAGATAGAAAGTAGAGTTCGGGCAGTAAGTGAGATTGAACCCCATCTTCTCAAGCCGGCCCATCACATAGTCTCGCTTTTCCATGAAGTGGCGCTGCAACGCGGCCATTTCACGTCGCACGAGTGAGGGTTCGAGCATCGGCACCGCGGCTTGCTGGAATGGTACATTGCAGCCGCCGTCGAGGTATGATCCGCAGGAGCCAAGCGCCTTGATGAACGTCTTGGGGCCGAGGATCCATGCCACACGCCAACCAGGTAGGCGGAAGCGCTTCGTAAGGCCGTCGATGATGAGGACGTCATCCTTGTCGACATCAACTACATTGTCTGCTGCAGAGATTACGGAGCCATCACAGTTACTCGTGTAGTTGTACCCTCCATAGAACTCGTCCATGATGAGGGTTGCTCGACTCCGGCACAGGTCCTGTATCTCAGCAAGCTGAGGGTTCATAACTACCTGCCCAGTAGGGTTACGGGGATTGGAAGTGAGGATGACGGAGGTACCGCGCGACAGTTCGTTCGCGATTTTGTCCACATGTATGTGATAGCCGTCCTCCTTCGAGAGTGGAATGGGCACTGCCGCAAACTGTCCAGCGTTAGTGAAACTTCGGTTACACCTCTGTCTGCTGGCAACCTACGTTTCTGAACAGGCTTAGCATCTCATTGTACGCCGTATAATCCGGTATGAAGAACCCCAAATATGCATTACCCAGCACTGCCGCAATCCGAATCAAGCCAGCTCTTCCACCAGGCACAATACACACATTCTCCCAAGTATACTTGCTCTCCTTCCCCTGCCTATGATGCTCATTGTATAGGTTCGCCACAGCCTCCCTCAAGGGCTTGATACCCGCCGTCGGACCATACTCCCGACTGTTGACCGAGATATCAATGTGCGTCGGCCGCGAAAAGGACCCCTCGATATCATCATCCGCTTCCGGCGCGCCTTGACCAAGGTTGGCCCAGGAGGAGGGGTCGTCAAGGAAACCATGCTCGTAGGCACGCTCGGAGGTCCAAACTACGCCGGTGGATGCTCGACTGGGATCGAGGCCGGCATGCGGACGGTGACCGGCGTGGGCTGCGCGGAATTGGCGGTGGATTTCAGACTCATATTCTACGTTGTACTGTCAACTTCATGGTCGCCTTGCCCTTGCAATAGTGGGACGTACCCCGCTGCCACTGTTGCTTATCGCCCTGCTTCTT
Organism: Floridaphiala radiotolerans; assembly: GCA_022813185.1. Lineage (NCBI taxonomy): Eukaryota > Fungi > Ascomycota > Dothideomycetes > Floridaphiala > Floridaphiala radiotolerans. The sequence continues at coordinate 136,051 of JAKLMZ010000051.1, read as the reverse complement.
CTGGTTCCCCGCTTCTGCGCTTCCGGAAGACGAGTGGTTGCTGCTTTCTGCGCTCATGGTGGATATGTTACGGACTTCCAGTTCGATGAATCAGAACGAATGCTGTTGGCGGGGCCCATCTTGAACGATATCACTCTCCTCCGCAATATGGACGGGTATCGGCCACTGATAGCTATCCAAAACTGACGTAGGTTGTGTGCACTTTGCTCGATCTGAACCCTCAGTGCCCTGCAGCTGCGTCCCTGATGAGCCAAGAACCCAAGATTGACCAACCCCAGACGTTCTCGTGTGGCTTAGTCACTCCAGTCAGCTTCAACCAATGTTGTGTCATCTACAGAGCATCCGCTGCCCGGTGCAGTAAAGTTGGTATTACGATCGAGAATGCTTGAAAATGCGCCAAGCCGTACAGCATGTCAACACATTTGCGCTTGTCTTAGCCGATCTACGGATCAATATGTTCTCCCAGTACATTACGCGAAAAAGCGAACCACCCCTCCAGAAGATCATTTGACCTCAGATAAGGAAAGCAAAAGATGAGGTCTTGCCCGGGTTCGAACCGGGGTTGCCGGAAGACTTGAATGATCAAAATCCGGAGTGATTACCTAGGAAAATGTTTAGCAACTGCTTACTGTAAAGCACATTCATGTTGACTCACCACTACACTACAAAACCGTGAAGTTAGGGTGTAGAAAATCAATTACATTAATATACATCACGCAGACCTGCTGCCCTAGTAAACCGCTACCTCTCGCGTGCTACTTCCTGTATGTAAGCACATCTTGGACAGCATCGACTTCGTAGGAGTACTCTGAATGTACTTGGTGCTCGTCCCAATTCAATACCCACGTAAAGATGGGGTGACATCATTCTTTTACATGTCGAGGCCAGGAAGTCCCAGCAAACATCAAAGCTCCATGCGGCAACCTGCGCCCACGTTTGCTGGCTTGCTACGCCCATCCTGCATCTTGTTAGTGCAAGCAGCCGCAGAGCATACAGCGCTCGACGAGGCTGGAAATCTATCTGGCGTACCTTTCGTAGAGCTCTTCCTGAGAGAAGAATAGGCCATGGCGATCTCAATGTTGCAGCTCTCGATTGGGGACCTGGATGCAGTGACATGGAATTCAGGTCGTTCGAAATATCACAGGTCAAGCAAAATCCATATCATTTACATAAGTCTCTCATATCTGCTATTGTTCCGGTTGTGTTCTCTGAGAAACATCTCCATGGCTTCAATCGCAAGCGGACTGTACTGCGCTATTCCGCTCTAATACTCCCTTGAAATGACGTTTTCCTACGATAGGCATCAAATTGATAAACGAACAACCGTGTAATCTAAACACCTTACTGTATTCACATCGCAACCGGTGAGATGCTTCAAGTCACAGCTTACGTCCTGTCACCCGGCTATCGGTGATGGTCACTCCTTCTGCAAGTCTCTTGCATCCAGCTGATCGGTTGTCTTCCGTCCCTACCAAGTGAATGTTACCGCAATGTTGATTTACCTTCATATATTAGTCTCACCCGCTTCATTCTCCTCTGTTTTATGCATCTCCTTGCCTGGTCAGCCCATCTCCTTCTTCTGCACACCGGCACGATGGTGCAGATCGTCAATGCAGAGGTGAAGTCATCGCCTCTTGCAGGCAATGGACTGTTCGCAACCAAAGACCTCCAGCCCGGTGAAGTAATCATCTCAATCGACCGGCCTCTAGTCACCGTGTTTGATAAGGACCGCTTCAACGATACCTGCGCATACTGGTTCACCCGAACGACCGGGTTTGGCCTCCTGTTTCGGGAGCTATTAGGAGAGTCTCGGGTTCAGCTAAAGACATGTTCGGCATGCAAGATTGTCAATTACTGCAATAAGGTAAGAAGGGTCCACCGATCTACGATGAAGACTGTCGTTGTTAGGTACTGATCAGCACTTCATTAGGGATGTCAGAAGCAAGACTGGAAACTGCACCATAAACGACAATGCCCACAGTTTGCGAACGGAGAAACACATGAACATCCCAACACTATGAGAGCTGTGTGTGACCTCCTCTAGAGGCGCCAGGACGGAAAGATCTCCAACGATGACTGGGCTGCTATCTTGGAGTTAGATCATCGTATCGATTGGAGTATCCGAGGATCGGAGCAAGAGAGAGCCACCAGAACGACTACAGATGTATTTTGGCTAGTGGAGGGGCCCGATTCAATTCGAGAGAGCTTTTGGGGAACGCCTGGATCAGACTGTGAGTGACGACGCATTCGTACAGGTCCAGATGCTAAAAGCAGATCAATTAAGCTCTCCATTAACAGCGACGGAATCCTCTGAGCTTGGTTCGAGTCGCTCGACTATTCCCTTGATCCCGTCATAGCTCCTGTCAACCATTTGTGCGACAACAATGGATATCTTGTTTGCGACGGACCAAGGATTCAGTTTCGTGCACTGTATTCCATCAAAGAAGGTGAAGAGGTCCTGCTATCCTACAGTGATCACACCAACCCGCACGTCACGTGGAAACAACGACTTATGATAACGGAAGGCATCGACTGCAACTGTTAAAAATGTCAGCAAGGACCTCACGGCATTGTGGATGACTTCCTACCGGAGCCAGATGCAACTAGTAGGCCACATCTGACCCAACAGGACCTCTATAATATGCAAGCTCATGTACAACCGGGTGCGACAAGCCGATTTGGAAGGTTTATGGGAGATGATGGAAACGATGAAAGACACCAGGCGCTGGCCCGCCCACCGTCAACCCTTCGCTTTCGCGCGACAGATGTACGTACAGCACTGTATAGCGCAGGGCAAGTGGGCTATGGCTGTTTTTCCAGCAGTGAAGACCTATCTTGTGGCCGATCCCGTCGCTTGTCCTGAGCCTCACGATCCTACTAGGCTGCTCCTCATCTCTACGCTGATCTCGATTCTCGCTAAGATACGGAAGGATAAGATGAGGGTTCCGCAACTCGATGCGACAGGAGCCAGCATGGACGTGCTTCTATTGCACTTGCTGGAGAAGATGAAAGGGATTGCGGAAAAGGCCTGTGGGAAGGGAAACTTTGCTTCAACTGTGGAACGACTACACGATCTGACCATTCAGCAGATGGCTCGGGAAGGCAAGGCGATCGATGAGCTGCGTGCGCAAGTACCGATGCAGTTGCATCTTTGGAGACCCCTGGCAGAGATGGGTTCACCTTGAACAGCTGTTAGCTATTAGCAGAATGTTGCTGCATCTCCTTGTACTTGTAGTTGATGACTCTGCAGCGGCAGGTGCGCAGTCTGGAGACGATGTGTTGTGCTGGCCCAATCAGGCAATGCACTAGTCTATACTTGGAGTGTCCATACTCTTGCGTACTTGAAGTGCACCCACAAATAAACAAGCGTACATTTTGTTTCCTCATTATATGTTTTGAAGCAAGCAAACTCGCACATACGCGTAGGGATGATGGGACGTGACCCAGTTCCGAGGTGTTCATGTCAGGTTCCGCCATCTTGGGTCTGGGAACCAATTCCTGGTACGGAACCGCTGTTGCGATGACCGGCCATGATAAGTATACGACTTCGGATGTTTGTGCATCTGCCCTCCGTGTATCTATACGTCGTAATATCTTGCACAAAGTAATACTGAAGCCCTGATCATCAGCACAATGCTCACACTCGCTCTTCCTACGATCGTAACCTTGAACAACTGGATGGTAACCCCGAGGGAGCTTGACAGCTTCGGAGATATGGAGCGGCATATAATTAAGTATATCTACTCCCCAATCCGCAAAGCCATCATCATCCACCCGCAATCTCGCTGTACCCCGGAAACAAAGACCTTTTGGATCTGCCGGGCTGGTGCGCAGATGCCTCGATTGACCACGATGGAGGCATTGGAGACGTTGCAAGTCATGCTCGAAGAGGTGCTGTCGAGCCTGCGCGATCTGCAAGTGGCAGCTACAAATCGAGAGTCGGACTATCCAGTTTTCTATCACTCAGAAGCGTTCTGGGACAAATGGCACGACTTCGTGAAGAGGCTAGCCCAGATGCACGACGGAGGGCAGTTGAGGGATTTTGTCGACAAAACTGCGTTCGCTTTTCACTGCGTAAGCTTCTTACAACTGGATGAAGCCTACCGTGTATACTGACGTGTGTTAGACGACGGTCTCAGGAAAAGATTAGGGCAACTCGAGACAGGTAAGCTATGCCGTTTGTGATGTCGTACACTTTGAGAGGGTTCCGCATCCCCTATGTTTTCTCTCACTCCATACCTACGTGGCAGATGACTGACTATTCATAGCAGTAGATAGGGCTATCAAAGGCACAGAGTGGTAGACTCTTCTGAGCGCACTTATGGCCAAGTCAATGTTGGCTTTTGCTGGACGTTGACTGCGGAGAGAATGGGTGAAAGCGTTGTTGAGCCTTCCAGTCTCACCATCATGTATTGAAGGTGGTTTTCGGCGTATGCTCTTGGCGTTATTGAGGAATTGTTCTGTGATACCAAGGCGCAAGTTTTCTGACGGATTTGCAGCAAACAAGTGGTGGGAGCTCCAACATCATCTTGAGTATGGCTGTGAATCCAAGAAGCATGACTGGATAGAAAACCGTTCAAAAAGCCACGTGAGAAGTGTAACAGTATAAGATGCTCAAGGGGACTCCGAGACCAAAGACGAAAGCATTGTAATGATCGGTGTATGACAGTCTCCCTGATGGTAGCAGGGTACCGGCTGTAGAGCCAGCGGATCTCTTCTTCTCCATGCCGTTGTAGTGCGCATTATCACGACAGTAGTGAAATTGACCGTAATAAATTCATGATATGTTTGAGAAGCGGACTAAACCCTGAAATGAGGAAAGAGTGTGCTAGTCAGCCGGCAGAAGAAAACGAACACAACCTACAGTATGCTCGTCGCATGCCCTGGCGTCTGTGGTATAAGCTCTTCTCCAAGTTCACATTCAGAGATCGAAGAGTGTTTGGAGAACAGATGAGATGTGAGCCAGAGGTGAAGTCGAGATCTTGGCACTGTGGAGGCCGATCCCGGCAGGAGCCGCTTCCTCACATGTCGTTACTTCACACTTGTCCCGATCCTCCAAGACATCATCAGACCCTGAAAACTTTGTAGCTTTACATTTCAAAAGGTCCGCAGACTCCTCCTTGCAACAATTCAGGATGAGTAATAGCCGTCCAGTACAAACACCAAGAGCCGCGCACACAAACCGCTGAACGGCATCCATCCGAAATCAAGTCATCCCGCTTACAAAGAATCGGAAATCTCGTCGCCAGTTCCGCCCATCGCTCACTGTCACCATTTCTGGGCAAGAGGACACATATAATCGGTCATTAGGGCTCACGAATGAAGACCTGAGACTGTCTCACTCCAATTGGCATACCCAACTATACATACACGAAGCGACGTCACTGGCACGATGCCTGCTTCCACGGTTAACGGAGACTCATCCCACCATACGGCCAACGGCGAGTCACCCAGCGATCTAGGCTTCTCTTCAATACCAGACTGCCTTGAAGACTACCGTAAGTCTCTTTCCTCCCCTCACACCCCTCAGATCTCACCGTTCCCACCTCACCAAGCCCTCACCCCTCACTAACCACCCCAACCCCCACCAAAGGCGCCGGCAGATTCCTCATCGTCCTCGACTCCCCCTCTCGCGAAAACGAAGGCGACCTCATAATCTCCGCCCCCCACCTAACCACCGCCAAAGCCTCCTTCATGATCCGCCACACCTCCGGCTACATCTGCTGCGCCATGCCCTCCTCCCGCGCGCTGGCTCTCGACCTCCCGCCCATGATCCCCCTGACCTCGAACCAAGACCCCAACGGCACGGCGTACTGCATCAGCGTCGACGCGGCTATCGAGGGCGTGACGACGGGGATCAGTGCGAGCGATAGGGCGTTGACGTGTCGCCTGCTTGCGGATGAGAAAACCACACCGACGATGCTGCGTCGACCGGGACATGTGCTCCCGCTGACGGCACGACCGGGTGGTGTGCTGGAGCGCCAGGGGCATACGGAAGCGGCGGTGGATCTGAGCCGGTGGAGTGGGACGGGCAAGGTGGGTGTCATATGCGAGATGATTACGGATGGGGAGGAGGTCGAGGGGGTGCCGGAGTACCAGGGGGGCGGGATGATGAGGAGGGATGAGTGTTTGGCGTTTGGGAGGAGGTGGGGGATTAGGGTGTGTACGATTGAGGCGTTGAGGGAGTGGGTGGAAGAGCAGGTGGGAAAGGGAAAGACACCGCCGGGTGCTGCGAAGGCGGCGTGAGGGAGCGTGGAGCTGAAACAGGGGTCGAATGCGGGTTGAAGATGCGGAGGTTGCTGGTTGCATGATGCAGACGGGTTGAGCTGGGTGTGGGGTGCTTGAAATGCATGCAATATACATGCAGGATGAATCCACGCCAACGGAACGGAACATAGATATGCGCACGCAAGTGCCCAGAACGAGCTGATAGCTACCACCTCCTAGTATAGTGCCGGTGTGCTCAGTAGCATAGAAGGTCTGTTTAAGCATGACCTGCGAGCATAAATCAAAGATCCGAGTGAATTCAAGAGCCGCCGTGTTGCTGGTGCGTAGAGCAGATACGGAAGCTTTTTGAAGACTTGCAGAGTTCACTCTGATGCTCCGAATTGGTCACTTGTTCGATATATCACCGTATCAAATCCCAACTGCAAACGTAAAGTGGTAGTGCAATCGACGTCAATGTTCAACTCATAAACACTCTATGTACATGACCATCCAGCAATAACTGCTGACACCCGACGCTAAACGAATGGACAACCCGAATGCAAGCGACACTGCCCTATGACTGCTGGAAAAAACAAGAGGATGAAGACAAGAATGTCCAAGAGATGCATCCAAGATGAGGGGCCAAGTGCCCGAGCCTCCAGAGACTTAGTACCGTGCGAGGGACATCCAGTACAGCCGGGAGTGATTGATCAACCTCAGTAGCTCCGACGACTGGCTGGGAGGAACCAGACGAGAGAGGTTGTGAGGCTCATAAAGTATTAAACCCGGATGCTTCAACATTCCCAGCAGAGCAGCTCCGTGAACCCACACACCAAGAATGCCATAGCCAGTCCGCGCACGCAAGATGCAAAGACCAACCCACCCAACGACCTGCGCAAACCAAGAACGCGAGAACTCAAGAAGATGCAAGGACCAGCAGCGTTGGGAGGAAACGCCACCACAACCTACAACCCCGAATCCGTCTTCTTCCAGTACGCCGTAGAGTAGTAACTGCTCCACTTACTGCACGTACCCGCAAAGTCGCTCTGCAGCGGCTTGAAGCTGCTCTTCGCCTCGAGGAACTGCACGCCCAGGCCTTCGCTGATGTGCCACGCGATGTGGCAGTGCATGAGCCAGTCACCTGGGTTATCCGTCGGGAAGGCGATAGCCACCCATCCGCCTCCAGGGAGGAAGGTGGTGTCCCTGCGGATGGGGTTGTTGAACTGCAGCTTTGCGACGTCGGTGTCCGGGTTGAACTGGCCGACGTCCTGGCCGAGGACGTAGAAGTCGTGGCCGTGGAGATGGATCGGGTGGGGCGCCGGCACGGGGGTACCCGCGGTGACCTGGACGATCCAGTAGGTCCAGATGTTCTCGGTGGGGATCTCGATGAGGTTGAAGGCGGTTGGGTAGTTGCTGTTGCTGTCGGCGACGTACTGCAGCGTGGGCTTCTCCCACATGACGTCGATGGCGGTCATGTTGATGCCCCAGAGGACGACGTTTTGCTGGTTGGTGGTGACGCCGGTCATGCCGAGGTCGACTTGCAGGTTCTTGACTTGGCTGGCGAAGGAGCCGCTGGGTACGTTGTTGACGACCCACGGCACCAAGGGGGTTTCGTCGTGGCAGGCTTGGGGAGCGGCGGTACCGGTCGAAGTCGGGTCGCCCGCTGCCACTCCGCTGTAGGTGAAGACGGCCCTGCCGAAGTAGTTGTTGCCGCTGAAGCAGTCATTGGCGACCTCTGCACGGAACCAGTAGTTGCCGGGGGTCTGGTTAGCAGTGACAATGACATCGTACCGCTGACCAATAGCCATCAACACCCAGTTGGTGGTGTAGGGCTTGATGGGAACCAAGTCGGCGGTGATGACTTGGAAGGGATGGCCGTCGAGCGAGACGCGGATGTTGTTGTCGACCGAGGTGTTGATTAACCTCACACGGTACTTCTTGTTTTTGGTCATGGTGACAGTAGCATACGAACCTCCACCGTTGGGGTTCTTGTTGGTGCCGTTGACCAAGATGGTGTCAGCGTTTGGAGGAGGCGCACCATGACCGAGGTTCATTGTGGCCCTGTCACTGATCGTGGAGGCGCCGTCATAGTACCAATCGGTAACGGGGAAGACACCGAGATCTTCGTCGTAATTGGCAGAAGCAGGGCCGTTGATGATGATGGTACCGACGATACCGTCACCGTACTGAGCTGAGTGATGGCTGTGGTACCAGGTCGTGCCGAACTGGGTAGCTTGGAATCTGTACGTCTTGGTGTCGCCGGGTGCCAAGGGACACTCGGTGAGACCGTTGACGCCGTCCATGCCATTGGTGCCGAGCTGTCGGATACCGTGCCAGTGAATGCTGGTACCATTGTCAGGCATGGAGTTCTTGACCGTGACCGAAATGTAGTCACCCCAGTTGGCGTGAATGACAGGGCCGGGGAACTGGTTGTTGATCAACATGCACCGACGGGGTCCGTTGCCGTCTGGATTGCAGGTGCTGTTTGTGATTTCAAAGTTGTACGAGGCTGTCTTGCCGGTAGTGGGCCACTTGTTGTCAAAGTCGGTGGCTACGTTGTAGCTACCGGACCAGCAGTTCCTCGTATTGGGACCATTTGTGCAAGCCGCATCAGCAACTCTCGATGTGGCTGCGGTGGCTGTGGTGGTAGTGGTAGCCCGCTTGACCAAGCCGGCGCCTGCAGGTCCCTTCTCACCCCATAGGAAGTGATTCGCAGGGAGGTACTCTGCGAAGGCGGTCGAGGCAAGGGCCACGAGGCCCAAGAGGGTCTTTGAATGCATCAAGATGACAAGATCTTATCCAAGAGGAAACGAAGGGCTAACAATACTTCAAGCGAAGGAGGCTACAGCCGTGACTCTTGCAAAGGAAAGCAAAAGAAGCCTATAACGAGTGAGGCTCCTTGTACAACGAGTGGAGGGTGGAGATGGAGAGTAAAGTGAAGGAGGACAGACAGGATGAGAGACAGACTTTGTCTGATATATATGCACTTGATGCTGGGGAGCACAGTACCTAGCCTCCCGCCGACATCCTATGATGACACACACATATACAGTGGGTACATCCAGGCCACAAGAAGCCCAAGCTCTGGACTTGGGTACCGAAGAACCACAAGCAGCCAGAAGCTTTCACGCCAATGTAGCCTCAGGTCTGGTCATTGAGGCTCTCTTGGCGGCACACGTCCGGACAATGCACCTCGGACCTCCACGGGGGCTTAAGACGGCAAACGAAACACGCGGCTCTGATAGGTCTGACAGAGGAAAGGAAGCTCTGAGCTGAAAATAGAGGAACCGGATTGGGACATTTGGTGGAGCCCCATGTGCTCGCTGGTCCGGAGCCAAAAGCAAATCCGGGAGAGTGAACAGGATGAAGAATATTGGAACTGCTGAGGAATGCAAAACTCACATGTGCCCATGCAATCCGCATCACTGTAGGCGCGCTGGTACCCGGCCGATCCCTGTATAGGTCCGTATAAGCGTTGCCGAAGCAGCACGCCACAAGGCCGTTAAGCTCTGCATGAGACGGACAAGAGAATCCGAAGAACTCTTCGTACCCATAGGCAGACTTGGAAGCTTGGTGTAGGGGCTAGAGCGAACCGGTCAAAGCATCCATCCATACGATCGCGATGCTGCGCTGTAGAAGGTTGATATCCGGGCTTCCGTTGTGAGGGTTAAGGATGTGAAAGCCGTGACCTGAGGATTGTTGGACCGGTGAATCAGGTACGGAGACTGCTTGAAGCGTAAGGTCGAGCAGGTTGGACCTGCAAGACTCATTTTCAATGCGAACAGAAAGATGAATGCTCCACGTTCGACAAGTGACTTCATCGGATAATCAGCATGGAGAAGGGCAGAGCAGGATCGTGATCGAGGTGCTAGCATCCACACAGCAAACCGTAAGCAAGCCTGGACACCGGCGGATCGCTAGGGGCAAAGCAAACAACAGAATCACAAGCTCGACTGCAGGCACCCCGAAGGAGCGTGGAGGAATGACGTTGAAGTCACGATAACCTTTCCTATACAGGAACACCAAGCGAGGCGCGGGGATCGCCAGGGGTTTCTCTCTGTCGGTGACCTTCAGGCCTCAGGACAATAACAATTGTTATTATTCAACAAGATCGTTGTTCCTGTCTATTTTTAAGCCCCTATACCCAGCATCATGCCCACCAACACGTCCTTGCATTGGCAGGTGCGCCATGATGTATAGGCTGCGCAGCTCCTGCGGTGTGACGACCCTGCGTCGCGGCACAAAAAGGCGTTCAGCTTTGCTCGTACTCGATTTGTTGGCCGAGCAAATCCCTCAGCAGCTGCTCGTGTAGCAGAGCCAGGTGGACGGGTCCTCGTCCTGCGGAGCCGCAGTGCATGTGTACCCGCTGTCATACTCTACCCTCGAGAATCCTCTGATGCATTGTCTAGTAGAGCACCTCCATATCGTCATCAAGACAGCGCTGTGGAGACGAGCTGGAGGTCGGTCTGACACCGGTGCGCAGCTCACAGTTCGTTGCTGTTTTGCCAGCCTTTCCACCGAACAGAAGCATGTTCCCCGTACTGAAGGACGAGGCCACACCATGCTCCCCAACCCGGCCTGAAGTCCAGTCGCTAGTGCCAAGCAAGAAACGATGCGTCCAGAAGAATTGTCATCCCAAAAAGGCTGGGGCCACCAGGGCTGACGCGCTGGCTGAGGCCTGTGATAGGGCGGACGTTCCGAGCTACGGGCCCCCAATACCGTCCGGATACCGAGCCGCATACATCCCAGAACATCCTCACGACTACACAGTACGTACCTGTCTTGAAATCCCAGGACCAGAGACCAGCGTGGTCTTTGCAGCCTCGTCAGCCATGAAGCTCCACTTGCTCGCATGCCTTCCGTGCAGCTTCCGTTGGACAGCACACTTCTCTGCCTCACGACGCTCTGCTATCCCGGACGACGAGGAGACTTTGTGAACCCCATCTTTATCGACTCTAGGAGAAGCGCGATGGAAGTATCTGTGCAACCAAACTTACCAACATCATGTATTGTTTTGTGCTTTTTGTGTTACTTGTTAAGGTTCCGAGCTTCTGGCCCCCTATTTGTTTTTCCGAGCTTCTACAGGTCGTGAAAGAAGTAGCAAACTTTGCCTCTGCTCCATTATCGTTGTTTACAAAGGCTGATCACCGTTCGGCCGTTGCTGATCGACATGACAAAGGTCGGAGAAAACACGTCAAGCTAGTGCTTATAGACATGGGCCAAGCTCTGACGATTGCGGCTCTTGAGGCTGTTGAGGCTCTACAAGCAGCGCAAGCCAAGAGATGGTCAAGATCGGGATCTACAACAGGGGTATCACGGCATCAACAACCTTAGTGCAACCTCGACGAAAACAGTCCAACAGGAGCATTGACACTTTCTATTAATTCTCCGAAGGCTAAACCATCGTCTACAAATCTCGGTATCTCTTCAAGCTTCTGAGCCGTCTCCCAGTGCAGGGCTTGGTTGGAACAGCCAGGCGTGTTTACCATCTGCGAACACACCAGAGCCACATGTACGGCTTCCAAGATCCGGCGACTCCACGTAAGCTTGCAAGGAGCCACTTTATAGGCAGTTGCGGAGCATTGCAGATGCCTTCTTTGTTATGGCAACCCGGTCCCGTCTCTGTAGCTTGCATGTACGGCATTCGCTCCTTCCATGGATGTTGTTGGATAAGATACCACACAGGGCAGCGGTCCCGTCGTTGTCTTTCCTCCTGGCGCCTCCAAAGCTAAGGTACCCTCGTCGACTTCGTTCCGGTACCTGCGTAAGATGCAGAATCTTCAACCCTGGTCAATCACTAAAGCCTCCGGTGTGGCGCCTTGGAGACTTTCCTCCAGTCCTCCTGGCAGATGTCAACCTTAGTCTACTTCTGGGAACACCAGCTACATTCTAGACACGAGGATTGGATGTACACAACGTCAACACGTTGTTGGTTCTGAACTCAGCAACGGGCCGGGTGCAGACGCCGGCCAGGTTGTACATCAGGAAGTAGCTGCGTCGGACCTTCCAAGATCCAGACATCGATAAGTATCGCGTCTCCTCTCTTCCTCCGCCAGCGTCCTGTCTTGCAGTGTTTCGACTCTCTTCCCTTTGAAAGAGCCTGCTCTCCATCTCCGTCTTTCGCTCCTATCACTCGCTTCGTTCTTCCTGACTTGATCCCTATTCCCTATGATGTCTCTCCGTCAGTTTACCGCCGGCCTCACTCTGGCCGCCGGCCTTTTTTCTCTTTCCGTTGAGGGTGATTTCACTACGCCCTACCAAAACAATACCTCCACGTGCGATCCTGATGCTCCTCCAACCTGCTTCTCCTATGGCATGGACTACCAGAACGGTGGCTCGTACTTTCAGATTCAAAACTCCCAAGAGGCCTTCACATTCGTGTCCCAGTTCGAAGGTAAGTGCCGTACCCTACTTCTCAAACAATAGCTAACCTTGTCAGGCTGCCAGCAGGCTTTCGCCTACAACATCCTTGTGGATCCCCAAGGAGATGAGTATCCATGCACCAACACCAACCTTCAGCCGGATGACAGTGATCAGATGGCAACATGGTAGGACGGTCTGGATCATGCTGTCAGGACTCGGCTAACCAGCTCAGCCCAATCAACAAGAGCCAAATGTACTCAGGTACATGGTCTTTGATTGTCTTCAGCAACAATGGCAACGATTGCCCAATTGCATATCAGCGTAATTTTGAAGTAGCGGTTGGCACTCAAGAGACTACTACCTTCACTCCAACAGTGACGAATCCTGTCACATATACTCCCCTCGTCAGCATCACCACCACCGACACGGATACCGCTTTCACTACCCTCCCCCAAGTCACAGTCACACGGCCATCGGTGACAATCCAACCTACGGTCAGCATCACGCCCAAGGCCGTCAAGGTGGTCAAGACCTTCTGGATTGCAACACAACGTCTCACCAGCTACGCTATTGCTGTCTCGCAAACCACAAAGACCAAGACCGCTAAGTGCCAAACGCCCACGAAGCCTGCTGATCCCGATCCGACCGCCACCATCACGCCTACACTTATTACGCCTGCTGCCGCAGAGCCCACCATCACTGCCGGCGCCAAGTTCAGGCGTGCTCTGGATCGCCGCGTCCCAGTCAACCAGGCTCAGCGTATCGCGGAGCGCAAGGCACGCATTGCCGCCCGCAATGCTGCTATGCACAAGCGTGCTCCCGATGTACAGGTTCTCACCATGACGGAGACCAACACCGCGCTCTACACCACCACTACCATGACGGTTGCGACTGCTCCTAGTGTTATGATCACTAATTCCGTCGAGATTACCGTCACATCTACCGTGACTCCGTCTCCGATTACCGTTATGAGCGGTACTACGGTCCTGCCTCCAGTGACGACTACCCTGCCTACTCCTACGACGACCAAGACTAAGGTTCTTGTCTCGACTTCATGGACTACCCGGACCGCCACGACCACGTAAGTACTGGACGGCGTTGTGTGCAATAATCAAGTGACTGATATCCGACAGTGTTACCCTCTTATCGACCACCACTCCCGAAGCCGTTAGAACCGCCTGTCGGCAGGCCGGTGGCACCCTTTCGTAAACGGCCCTGGGCTCCCGCATCATTACAAAATATCATTAAACGTCTTTCGATCAATGCTAATGTCTATGGGCTGGCAGTACGGACTGCGGTATCGAGGAGCAGTTGACGGTCCTGCAATGTCTGCAACGAATGCGTAGATTCTCAGATCTCATCGCTTGTCTTGCTGTCGCTTTTGGATGGTGGGGCTGATTGTTTTTCATGTTCGCCTTGCGCTTTCATGAATCACGTCACTGTTCGGGACATTGCGGGCGGTCTCAATTCAGGTCAATGTTCTCGGCCACACATGAGGTTCTATGAGCTACCTGGTGGATTCGTCGTCGGTTCTATGGTTCTTGCAGCGTTGTAATCCTTTGAAAGGGGGAACTTGTGTACCATGCATGTCTGACGACTCTGGTGGAATGTTTCGGTTATAGACGTAGGCATCGTGCATATAGAGCAAAAGCATCTCTCAAGCTGATCTTCATCTTCTTCCCGATCTACTATGCATTCACAACGTGGCAGAAGTGCACCCTCAGCAATTGACACGTGCGTTGATCTCTCTCCTGTTCGAAACCAGCAAGCCCAAAGCCATCGTCATCCAGAATCAACCACCCTTGGAGAAGACCGGCTTTACCCCGCCGCCACCCCAGCAACCTCACCGTCGTACCAATAGATCATTGCACCCCTCCGCGCCACAGAACCTCCTCCCTTACATGCCTGACCTCTCCCCCCGTCCCCTCTCCATGTGGAACAAGGTGTCACGCCGGTTACACCGCATGAGCTTTGCATATCGTCCGCATGGGCTGTACATATCTTCCATGCCGCATGTATGTATGCATGCTTGTGGAACTGAGAGGACGTGCGATCGGACTGGTGCGAGGCCATGAGTGGGAATTGGCACGAGAGGTGCAGGTAAGAGGGGCTGGAGATGTTGTGGCACAATACCAACGAACAAGCCTCCATAAGCACGGAATGATACTCAGCAACAGCCTCTGGCGGCACCAAGCACTACTCTATCCCGTTGACGACCTCTCCCTCACTATGCAGCTCGTGGAAGCCATCAGATCAGCTATGTCGTCTAATATACCGTCTCACTCTCCGAAGCGCACTTGACATGCAGCGTCCCCCTCTTCCCTGCCGCTTTCCTTTCATGCCCTCCCACATCTGATAATAGATATCTCGCTCAAGATCTTTGTACATAGTGTAGTTGTTGGCGGATAATGCATCTCATAGTGAAGCAAGGTAACGGGCACTCCTAGCTCTGTGTTACAAGCAACTGGGATCGCCGAGAACTGTATAAATCTAGATCACATGACCACATCATGGAAAGTCAATTTGATGTAATTAGTTCACAGCACGAGATAAAGCTTTTGAGATATAGCAAGACAGCTGGTTTTAAAGAATATCTTCAAAAGACATATGTAAAATAGAGCGTCTCAGGGATATAGTACAGAGCCAAATAACAATAAGAAGTTCGCTAAATCGATCAACTAAGACCAAGTAGAAGACCATCAAGTGAGATGGGTCAAACGCAGACGAGACCTACCAGCAGTCTCCCCAAGACAAAGCGTTCGTCATCCCCGATATGTTCCTTCAAAGCACACCCACCCCCCTCAGGTCCAAATCCTCCCCACGAACCTATCCCCCCCACCCCCTCTAAACAACCTCCCCCAATCCCTCTCCACCTCCACCCTCTCAACCGCATACCTCCCCCTCCCCACCCCTCCCAACCCCCAATCCGCCCTCACAAGCAACCTCAACGCCTCCCTATCCCCCGCAACCGTATTCACCATCACCCTGACCGCTTTCACTCTAGGCGGGTGAAGCTCTCCGGCGGATCTTCTGTTGATCTCGTCGGCGAGGGGTTGGTAGGCGATGGAGCGGAGGCGGTGGAGGGAGGATTGGAGGATTTGGAGGTGGAGGGTTAGGCGGATTGTGGTTGCGTCGGAGAAGGTATCGTGGGTGTATAACCGCTGGACGAAGGAGCGGAATTGGGTGAGGGTGGTGGCCATGTCTGCGGCGTGCTGGCGGTAGGTAGGATCGGGGTTCGATTGGAGGAGTAGGTCTACGATGGACCATTCTTGACTGCGGGTGTAGGTGTTTAGCCATTCTAGCTCGTGCATGGAGGAGAATGGCTCACATAGGAGAGGCAGTTCTTCGCAGCCAAAGGCTAAGACGTCAGTGCCGAAGGAGGAGGGCGTTCGGTCGTCATCGGTGGTGGCCTTGTTGAATTCGTTCATCACGTGGGTGATGTGACAGGCCATCCACCATTTGAGGATCCAGAGTCTGGCGGCGGATTGGAAAAACGGGAGGCGGAGGTTCGGATTGCCGTATTGGCGTTGGACGAGCGGGGACTGGGCGATTGCCTGGTGAAGGAGGGTGACGAGGGCGTTGATCGAGATCATCGAGCCTTGGTGGTAATCTACGACGCGGGCGATTTCGGTCTCTAGGAGAAACTCGTCGTCGTCGCAAAGTGGGGGCTCGATCTCGCACTGCTCGGCGAGGTCTTCGAGTACTATGCGGACTCGGCCAGCGTCCTTCATGTCTGAATGGACATATACCAGGGCGTTGTCTGGGGGATGGTAAGCGCTGAACTGGATGGTAATAGTGTCGAAAATCTTGACAAGATCTGTGAAGAAAGCGGGATCAAACTCTTGGTCTTGTCCACTCACCGGATAGTATAGCATTTGCTCCCGACACAACGGACAGCCCTTCAGGGCGTCTGTGTTATAATCCTTCGCAAAGCACTCCCTGTGAGTCTGTGGCACAGCGAACGTTAGCCGCAAGCATTCCTCACCGATGAGGTTCTTACATTGCTTCGTCCGAACTGGGAAATCGGTGACACTGAACTCTTCGAGGCATATCGGGCATCCCCTTTCGCCTTCGCCAAGGGTGCTTGGAGCTACCCGGTATTCGTTGAAGCCAGATATTGTGTGAGAACCGTTCACCAGCCATTGAGCTGGTAATGTACGTTTCTGGAGGAAGTAAGCAAAGGCGCAAGGGCATGTTGGACCGTACTGCTGGAGCAGGTCGCGCATGGAGTTACCAGTGTTTGCAAGTTCTACGGATGTTTCTGTAAGGCCAGCCATTTTGATTGCGGGTCGTAATAAGTGTCGTTAAGGAAAAGTGTGATTGCTGTGGCTGGGTTCAAGACGTGGGTAATGAGATAAAGTCTAATAGTGCTTTATCCTCTACACAGTAGCAACAACAACTTATATACCGTAAAGAAAGTATCAATATATATCCGCCCTCGGGCATGACTGTTGGCAAAGTTTACTTCTGTATGTTAACAATGCGATACAAACTTATATTTGAGAGGATAACGGACGGTAGGGTTTCTTTGAGGGATGGTGCAGGTGTCAACTCCAAGTTCCATTCTTTGTTCCTTCGAGCAAGACATGTTCTATTCTCTTTATATTCTTTCATTGACAGGACTGACACTTTCCGCCTATGCGTTCTCTAAGACCCCAGGTAGATCAACACAGGCGGAACAGTAAGAGAAATGGAACTACAAGACGAGACTTTCCAGGTTGAGAAAAGGGCCAGGGCTAGAAAGAAGAGCCAGTGAAGTTGTGAAAGCAGCTTGGTTGAGATAGAAGCATACAACGATGAGATTAAGCGTACATGTATCTGATCAATGAAGAGAAGAGAAAGACGGAAGGGTCGATGATGCCGGCAACTCAGAATGAGACCACAGACACCATCGCATTATGGCAGAACTTTTCTCAGCCTGCCATATCAACATCCATCAAATTGCGCATATCGACATCAACCCCCCCAAACGGCAGGTCAAACTCCGCACAAAACCGATTCCTCACATCCCTCCGCCAAAGCCCCAAGTCCTCAGCAACAAACACCCGCTTGACGCGATACTCCGGGCGCGCATTCGGCAAGAACGTCCCCATGCGCTCCGCCACCGCACCGATGGTGATGACGTGAACGTTCTTCTCCGCACCTAGTATATCCGTGGCTGTAAAGGCATGGTACACCGTGTTGGGGAACTGACCGGCTGCGGTCTGACGCTGCAGGATTGCGCGTTTGAGCTTGCGCATTGCGAGGGTCCAGAGCCATAGGAACTCACCTTGGAGGCGGAAGAGCTCCTCGTCTATTGTCCGAGTTTGTTGATCATCCATGTTATCCCCATGACGGTAGAGGTACTGCGAGACATGTCGCAAGTCGCTGATGGCTTTTTCCATGACTTCGTATGCCGCTGCGTTCGTGGAAGCTAGGAAAACGTCCACCAGCAGCCACTCGTGAGTAAGAAAGTCATTGAGCCAGTTGAACTCGGGCATAACTTGGAATCTCGCTGGAAGCCTGGGCATCTCCGCGTTCTTCCACAACAGTGCATCCACGCCGAAATCAGTGGCGGGCCTCCTCGCAAGAGTCACGCTGGAAACCCTGCTCTTCCATTCGAGGTCGAACTCGTCAAGCGCTTGGCTAACATGGCAACCGACCCACCATTTCAGGATCCAGAACCGTATGATCCTCTTGAACATAGCGAGCCGTTGACTTGAGTCCCATTTGATTGTATACTTGGCGATCAAGATCGACGTTTCCAGCTTGCTGTAGATAATCTTTACAAAGTCATCCAATGGAATCACCTTTCCTCCATACGCTTCCACAGCTTGACGCAACAAATCGAACAGTATTTGGTCATCCTCATCTTTCAAGAGGGCAGAAAAATCGCGTCGAGCCAGGCTCATCATCCTTCTGGTGAACCTCCAGGCCAGAATATCCGAGTGAACATAGATGACGGAGTTTCTCGGTAACCTTATCGTTGTGAGGTGGTAGTCTCCTCTGTCGAAGATCTGCACAAGGGTTTTGAGGTACTCCGTGTTGATCTCATCTTCAGTTATCGGCCACCAAACAAGTGGACGGCGGCATACCGGACACGCTCGCGGAAGGTCGCCCTGGTAATCCTGGAGCATGCACTCCCTGAAGTCGCTGACCCCTACCCATCTCGACAAGCACCTCTGGCCTACCACATTACGGCAGCACTCGGTTGTGATTATGGGAGGGTCCTCTTCCTTATCTAGGTCATTCTTGCAGATATAGCATTCTCGTCGATCCTCTGGAACGTCCTCCAAGGAAATGAGGTAGGAACGGTAGGCGTGCAGCTTCCCAGTACTATCACGCAAAGCCCATCGAGACGGAAACGGTATGTCCTTGTATGCGTAAACCAACAGACACGGGCAAGTTGGACCATGACGCTCGAGGAGGCTAGTGTTTCTGTTGACCCTCTGGACCAGGGCTTCGATTTTGAGATCTGTCATCTCTGCGACTGCGGTGTCTGAGACTTGTTGCTGTACTGATACGAAACCGCAACATCCGAGGGCAAAGTTGGGGTGCTGTATGTCGTGCACTTGATGGTAGAAGCGGGGATGGAGAGCGACACATTGGAAAAGGTGGGAGACAAGTATAGATGCAGATGCTTGCCATCTTCGTATTGCAAAGTGTTGTCCGCTTCCGGAGGAATGTGCATTGGTGGGTACTTGTATCGAGGGTTCGACGTTTTCGGGCCAACAAAGAGTTCACCAGCAGTCGCCGAGGCTTCAAGGACGTGCAACTCTTGCTGAACATCTCAGCGAAGAGAAATGTCTTTGTTCGGAATCGCCTAGAGCGGCTTAGGTGTGCGCTTTTTTGTTTTCTAGGCAAGCATCCCACAACCGAACGAGGGCAAGAGCAATCGACCAAGCGGCAGAGAAGCCGTTTGGCATATAGTGAGTTTACAATGGTGATGGATTAAGAACGAACGATGGGCAATGTTCAGGGCGGAACGTAGCAAGGGCACATATGATGAGAATGAGCTGTATTGCTTACGGAGCAACAAACAAAGAAACAGTACGAAGAAGACGTTGTTGGTATGACAAAGGAACGCACGAGACCTACCCAAAAACGACACGACACTTGACAGGAAAAACGGAAGGCTCTGGTTGCAAAGGTAGGACTGCAGACCAGCTGCGCGCCAGACCGCTACTCACTGGGGGCGAACGGCTTCCTTCAGCCTGCTGAAGACCGCCTGAATCCGCAAAAGCACTGTAATCACACGTGCAATATCTTCCCTCGTAAGCTCCTCGTCTTCAACTTCCTGAACGTACAGTTGGTTAGAAATGTCGTACAGATCCCGCACAGCTTCATCGAAGCGCTCCTTCTGGGCAGGGGTGGAAGACGAGACGATGCCCTGCCAATCTTGGTCGAAATGTTTCAAGACTTGCAACTCCGGCATTTCCCTGAAAGGTGAAGGGAGAACAGGCAGCTGGTAGTATCCATCATCCTCCGGATTGGGCCCGAAGTCGGAGGCTCGTCGGTCGTTCCAGACCACATTGTAGTCCGAAAGAGTCTGACTGACGTGACAGCCAATCCAATACTTCAGGACAAGGTAGCGAGACATGTTCAACCAGAACATGAAGGTACTCTTCGCTGTCTCGCTGATATCCTGGTCCGAGCCGAACGTTGAGAGACCAAGTGCATGCTGAATCTTTGCGATGAGGTCCTCAAGCCGCATAGTGCGTCCTCGGAATGTATTGACAACGTTCCCGACTGCTTCTATGAATGCTACCTGGTCCGAAGCCCAAAAGAGGAGTCCGCTTCCGGACCGTGCTGCGATAGCTGCGGGCTGACCTACGAAGCGTTCTATGTCCAGTATTTGAGAATGAACATGTACCTTTGCATTGCTCGGCGGATGGAAGCAGGAGAACTCGAACGGCAAGCTGTCATACAGCTCGATCAGCTTTGGTATCACAGTGACATCCAGCTTGTCGGAGCTCACCGCATACCAGAGAAAGTCCTTACGACAGAACGGGCAGCATCTTGTGCAGTCATTCTTGTTTTCCGGGTACTGAAGCATGCAGTTTCGATGCTTCCTGTCGATGGTTAACGAGGCCAGGAAACAAGACTCACCGATTAGATTGTTGCAGCAAGGCATCTTCAGCGGACGATCCCTCACACTGAAGGTCTGGTAGCAGATGGGGCATTCCTTGTCCCCCGATGGGAGATCCAGCACGCTTACGCGGTACTTCCGGAGATGGTTTGTACCGGTCATGTCTGCGCTCTCTGACAGAAACTCAGCGGGCATTAGCTTTCCCTCCGCCATGTAGACCAATGAGCAGGGACACGTTGGGCCGAAACGCTCAAGTACAGGACGAAGCTTGTTGCCCTGGTCGATAAGGCGCCAGCAGAGGTCGAATTGTTTGGTCATATCGGCAGTGTTCGTTGTGCTGCCCCGAAGAATGGGTTGAAAGACTGTGAGAAGATGATACTGACCAAATATGGAGAAGCTTGTAGTGGTATAGCAGATATGCTCAGATGCTTGATTGTCTACGAAGATAAGAAAAAGGTATTTATGTGTCTTAGGCAGCTGCCAACAGCCCACACTGTACACACGAACATCGCTTGGACAACGCCTTACCGTATGGATGACGAGTGCTGATGGAACAACGACAAACAATGCATGGCCAATGATAGAGAACCAGTTATGTTGAAAGCTGTGTTACGGAGATAGTATCGTTGAGATGGTGTTGCGAATAGTGTTGCGAATTGGGTGTTGATGCATGGTGTGTTGCAAAGAGGCGCAAGTTGAGAGCCTGTAGAAGGAAGTTCTTCGCGGAGAGCCCTTCAGTAGATATTATAGCTGACATAACGAAGCATTTGAAGATACGACAAAGATCGAAACGTCAACTATCAAGACCATGAAAGTTGGCGTTCTTCGTGAAATTCTAGCGGACGCGTCGTCATTTCGTGTTCCGAGGGTGGATGCTCACGTGACAACGAAGCCCCGTGCTTTTGATGCGGCCTGCAGCAATGCTTTGTGTTCGAACATTCGGCACGCAACACTTGATGCTGTATCAGGCTACATCTGAGTACGTAGTAGCGCCGGCCTTTCTCTCGCTAAGCCAAGTTAGATTGCAAGATACGAATATATGGCAGCGGTGACTACTGGACCAGGTGTATCATTAGCACAACAGTAATCAGGACAGTCCGTCGTCAGACTATAGTAGCATCTACTATTGAACGTAGGCCAGGTTCGAAAAGTGCTCATTTGCGGCAATGATTGTGCAGAGGGGTTGCTCGAGAGCACAGGAGGGGGATATGGGGATCAGTAGTGTTGTTCTTCGTGCGTTCTAGCGTCTGAAGACACGTAGGTGAAAGGCTCAAGTACCCTGCTAATCACATAACAATGGACACAATTTTGCTGTGGAAGCTCGCTCCGAAGAGGATGCGGTTTTGAAAAGGGTAACTAGCTATCTAACTCTCAGCCCGACAGCCTGGAAGTCTTGGCTGTAAACTTTGATAACCACGCAGCTTCCGGCTCAAGCCCGTTGCTATCCACAAACCGCGCAAAGAGCTAACTCTGATGACCATAAGCTTTGATCAAGAAAGGACCAACGAAGAACCAGATTCCGAGCGTCAAACAAATGTAGTTGAGATGCGAGCTCAAGGACCATCTGATCCCACTGTCCATGGCGGCGGAAATTGCCAAGAATAAGGTCCTCCCGTGCACGCTCAGCCAAGAGGTACACGAAAAGACAAAAAGCATTAAAAGCAGATTATGCAAGAAAGCTGATAAAGAGGCGCACCCGTACTTCTCGCTGTTGTAGTGAAGCAAGCCGGGGCCTTGTAAAGTAAGAAGAGTAGAACAACCAGAATAAGGACAGTATAGTGAGCAGCCAAAGCCCGTAGCGAAGACAATTCCCACGCGCTTGTCCTCGCGCAACTTAAACGTAGTGCAAAGTATCCGTCCAGAGCGCTTCCGGTCCGCATAGGTGTAAAGTGGTATCTTAGTTGATAGATACGTCCCAAAAAGCTCCGTCCAGTGTATGTCGTCCTAAAGCAACCGGTGGTTGAAAAACGCCTCGTAGATGCAAATGTGATGGTATAGTATTACATGGAGCCCATACGCAAAAGGGCCTCGACCGCCTCGCGCTCCTGCGCGTCCTGAGTCATCGTAACGCCGTTGTAAGATTGGGGAATGGTGTTGGTGGTATATGCTTGCTGCATCGCGGGTCTCGCGGCAGCTTGTGCGGTATTTACAGTTCGTTGGTATTGTTGATAAGAGTAGTGTTGGTTGTAGCCCGGTCTCGGGGGTGGAGCCGATTTTGCGATTCTGGTGGAAGAAAGCCCCGAGCCAGCGGTAAAGCGGATCTTCCAGTTGCTTGCCAGACTAGCCTTGCGTAGCGCTTCCGCGCCCATGCCGGCCCAGTCTTCATTCTCGGTTTCCTCGTCCAAGTCCTCCAGATCCAGATCTTGCGCTTCGGCCATGGCTTCGTCGCAGGAAGAGGAGCAGGTGGAGTCACCGTCGCCGTCCAGTGACATCTTGTCGGCTTCATGCTCGGCCATGTTCATCCCACCCATGTCGTGGTCAGATGCGCCAGAGAAACCGCCCCAGCTGCCTCCTGACAGTAGATTTTTCCTGCCGGCGTTGGTCCACGGGGCAGGGGTTTCCGTCTCCCGCATCCCTCGGCTTGATATCGCGTACGATGAGGGCAGGCTGTCGGGAGGTGACAGCGCATCATGATTCGGACTGCGCGATCCGCGATCACGCGGAGGTTGCCCCTTCATGTGCGCGTCCCATCTCCCCCAGCCTACCTTCTCAAACTCCACATCTCCATTCACCCCGCCCGCCCTTTCGAGCGCGGCTCCCACTAGTCTCCGGGCCTTCGCAGGAGGAATGCGCGAAAAGCCGGGGACCGTCTGGGTCAGGTAGCCCATGATGTTGCGGATGGCTATCGGGCCGTTAGCCAGGACGACATCCGGCAAATGATGCTTTGCCAGAAGGTCCGGAGTAATTGCGCCCGATGAATCCAGGCCTGACAGTGCCTGTCCCGTCAGCGGCTGTCCTCCCTGCGACTGCTTCCAAGTATTCCCGTGATCCGGCGCATCCTGCAGGTCCATGTCCGAATCAAGATGGATGGGAGGAGGGTTGCCGGCGGCATCGCGGGCCTGGAGGTGAGGAGGGAGGTTCGGAGAGATGGAGTTGGGAGGAGTAGGGAGCATGGACTGGTGTTTGCCAGCCTGCGCAGCAGCCTGGATGTGACCGAATCCATCCTTGGCGGAAGGGATGTTGTAGGGTTTCGGGATAGTGACGGAGGCGGATTTGACGCCCATAGTGAGAGCAGAGGAAGTATTGATGGGAAGAGCTGCCATACTGAAGGTTACAGGCGACGTTGGATGCTTCTCTGTTGGTGGTGACTGATGAGTCACATGTATAGATATAGGGTGAAGGGACAAAGCCGACGCGTAGATGCAGCTGGTAGAGATGGAACAGAGGCAAACTTACATCGACTAGGCGACTAGAAGCAACGGAAAAGACACGCGACAAAGGTCCTGTGACTTATAACTCGCTGGCACTTGTGATGTGGTTGCTTCGAGGCGATACGAAGCAACGGTATCGGTGAGCAGGCAGCTGAGGATCGGGCTTTGTTGATAGCGTGAAAAGGGACTCGGGACAGCTATTCAAGCAGTCGGTGATGTCGAACAGTTGTTGGAACGATAGGCTTCTTTCTTTCTTGATGATATCAAGAAAAGGAAAGAGTAGGCAGCAGTTGGAGCAAAGCAGCAGGCAAGCGGTGTTGATAAAGCAGGCTGTGGGATCTTGTTGGTCAGACTGGGGAATCAGCAGGGCAATAATCGACATCAAGGTAGAGGTACCTGCTCGGGCCTAGGGTGAGCAACAAAGGACGACGCCAGCCTTGGCGGGAGTAGGGCTGCTGAGCGAACCCCCAATTTCTTGTTAGGAGCAGCTGCCACTGACGAGCATTTTGATTCGCTGCTGCCATCCATTATCCCTGGGAGTTGTGCATGCTCGGCCAGGCGTACCTTTACTTGCGCAGTAAACGCGTAGCTCCTCTCGCCAGACCAGGCAGGTACTATAATTGACTACTGTTCAATTACGGATACATGATGCTACATGCATTGGTCGGCCCTTTCGTCCATCCACAACCACCCACGCGTTCACGCACGCCCGTGGTGTTGGGCGCTCTGGCTGGCTGATGAACCATTTGACGCCATGATTGCATAGGAAGCATCTGCAAGTTGGAGCATCATGAACATGGCACGAAGGACATTTGGAGTGGAACGATCTGACACATAGGCTCCCAGAACTTGCTGTTCTGCTCTGCTTCACAGCGACCGCAAGTACACTTCCGGGCCCATGTACCCCCAACTTCTGCTCGGTATCTTCGAGTACCTGCGTACCGATCTGTCGAGGCATGTCGGGATCTTCGCCCATCCCATCCGAATTGTGCACGAGGCGCAACACGAACATGCGCCCACTCCACGATCTGCCCGAGCATTAACCCGCTCGTTTCTCCCTATCTGCCCAATATAGACTGATATTGTAGTCAAAAGTAGTCAGCAATAGCACTACATCTCCAATATAAGCAGTCGAATCCTCGACGGGAACGCAAGCCGGATATCGCGCAACTGCAGCAGTGTTCAGCGTTCTCGTGGTCGCTTGTCTCAGAATCGCACAAGATACTGCCGGAACCTCTGCCCTTATCTCGGCGAGATTTGCCCTTCCATTGCTCCATCTCTATCCTATCATCTCGCCCATTCCTATCAGCCACAGGACTAGATTGACTCGAGCATCCTCCGCAAATGGACCCTTATCACGACCTTGTCGCTCCTCCTCCTGCAGGTGAAGGCATGGGTGTTCTGCAGCTTGAAAGAGGGGTTCGAGCATGGTTTGACGCTCGGCAGCTCGTCGTTGCTACCCCTCCATTCTTCTAGATGCGATGCGCCCAATGTTTGCTTCTGTTGAGAGATTGTGCTTCCAGAGATTCTGCTCGTTGGATGAATATTGATGCTTCGTCTGTTGCATTGTGCGCCGATGCCGGCGCTTCTTGGTGTTAAGACTTTCGTTCAAACCTAAAGATTCCGATAATACCCGCCGATATACGGGTCGCGATACAAGAGCGTGGGGTGCAGGAACTAAAGGGCAGCAACCCTATATTGACTCCTCAGCGGATTGTAGTTGGTATTTCGCACACGTCGCTTCTTTGGCGGAATTAGTGACATCACTTATCGTGAGAAGTGACGGTGCGGATGCGCATTGCGTGCTATGGAATCTGTCGTCATCCGTTTTGACCGAGGATGTACTGTCGGAAGGTCTTTGTAAAATCGTCAGCTATTGGGTCTGCCAACTCTGGGTTGCGTCCCCATCAAGTCATGGAGGGAAGTAACACATACCGCTTTCAGGACGTCAATCCGTCGTTCGCTGGTCGTATAAACACTCAAGTATTGTTCAATACTCTCCTGAACGACATCATTGCGCGTTGCTCTGCCTTCGCAGATGGCTTTCATCTTCTGCTCCATCTGTGAAAGTGTCAGTGGCGGTGCGGTCAACAGCTCCAGCTCAAAACATACCTCCTTCCTCAAAAACGGTTTGCTCAGGCTTGTCTCAAAGTTCATCCTGTCGAAACCCTGGATCAGAGCGACGCCCAATGTTGTGGGGATGAACTCTTCCAGTCCAGAAGTGCCACCTGCTCTTCCAGTACCCCCAGCGTTGCGTCCGCCTCTTCCTCGACCTCGGCCTCGGCCACCACCTCGTGCAGCAGGCTGAGGTTCATCGTCGCCGTCATCGTTGTCGTTGCCTGCTGCTTGTCTCCCTCGGGGCCGGGTCTGAACATATGCCCGCTCTTTGATCTTTGCAATGTGTTCCGCCATTGTTGCGTCCGTACCAATCCCATTAGCATCCATGAGACCGATGAGTTCGGGTTCCGTCAGATAACCTGGTGGAGATGTCTTTCCTTCCGTCATCTTCGCCTCCTTGGGAACGAATGTCTCACCAAGCTGGAAGTTTGGTAGTTGTTGGCTACTTTCCCACTTGTCGTACGGATACACGTCCAGGTAGTTGCGCTGCAGTACGATGAGACCATGAGTGTGGAAGATTTCTCCACCGTACTCAACCTCCACGTTGGTGGATTCGCCTTTGGCATCCTCCGAGCAGCACGCCAGAAAACGCCGGACGACGAATTCGTAGACCCTCCGTTCTTCGTCATTCAGCTTGTCAGGTGTCACAAAGTTGACGGGATGAATAGGTGGATGAGCCTTATCGTTATTTCTGCCGTTACGCGGTTGCTGAAAGCCGCCATCCATCAGCCCTTGCGCAAATTGACCCCAGGCTTGCGACTGAGTCTGCTTCTGAACCAGTGCCCGCAGGTCCATACCCTTGTCGAACTGGTCGGTCTCCGTACGAGGATAACTGATCCAACCTTTCGTATATAGGTCTTCAGCGATCTTCATGACCCTTTGGCTGTCCATGCGCAGGAATCTGCTGCCCATCTTTTGCAGCTCAACAGTTGTCAAGGGCAGAGGCTTCCACTTGCTGGTAGGCTTCTGCTGCATCTTGGACACTTGGGCGTGCTTGGCATCGAGACACCGCTCATAGATGATTACAACAGCCATGCGATCAAACAGATGTACCCTCTTCCAGCTGAAGTTGACCTTGACACCATCTCGCTCATGCATCACTTTGATGGACCAGAATGGCTCAGGTACAAAGTTACGCACTCGAAAGTAGCGATCCACAACGAACCCTAGTGTAGGGAACTGGCACGATCCGTAGCTGATTGCTTTGAGCTCTTGTACATGTTCAATCATGCCTTTGAGGTTCATTGTCAGCCATCTTGTAAAGGCCGCCCCAGTCCGTAGGTCAATCTCAATCCGAGCGGCGACCGCATTCGCTTGCCGTTCATCAAGGGCTACGGGGTTCTGTGCGGCCTGTATAACGTGTGCTCTCTCGATGTTGCTGAACCTCGCTCGTTTGACCTCCAATCGATCATTTGCACGGATAGCTATGTCTCGGATTTCTGTACCTATGTGCTCTCCCTCACGGTCACAGTCCGTCCATATGTAGAGTATCGAGCAGTACTGAGCTTGACGAGCAATGTTATCCGCGATGGCCTTCTTGTCCTACATAAAAATGTCAGTACCAGGCGCCATCCTTCACTTTACAACTGATGCGGCGCTCTATACCTCAGACACCTTAGTCTCAATCTCAGCCTCGAAGAGCGCTTTGGGATCACAACCATTCCAAGACCGATACCTACTACCAAAATCTGCTCCCCTGATATGACCAGCTACGCTGGTCATGATTACAGAGCAGTTGCCCCAAGCTCGGAAGTTGAAGTCGAATTCATAGTTCTTGTTGTACTGAGCGCCTTGTACATTTCTTGTCTGGAACTGTCCGCCGCTCAAATGGCCAGCTACTGCTTTGGCGATGGACGGCTTCTCAGCCACGCAGAGTATCTTGCGTGCCATCTGCAAGGCAAGCTAGAGGACCAACCGTAAGAGGCTTTCAGAGCGATGTACCGACGGTATGTAGATATCCTGAGAAGCTGCGTTGCCTTGCCCCTCCTTTTGTGGTATCGAAAAGGTTTGAACGCGCCTCGAAAGATCGCGTCGCGGTATCAGGTGATCATGGAAGATATACGCTAATCTTCGGTCAGTCAAGCGCATCTCGGGAGCAACCGCAGCCACCCCACAGTTCGCCCCGACTTTTCCATGACGCAACTCCGAGATCAGATCGCTTGGCGCAGGGCCAGGCGAGTGTCATCACACAAACTGCGCCAGACGTGCCAGGGTATTGTTCGTTGTTTGCTCTTGGGATTACCCCTTCATATCGTACTTTTGACACTTTTTCAGGAGCACTTGTTTCTCGTAACCATCTTGTAACCAACAAGACGCTTCTCACACACAAACATGATTATCCCACCGAGCGGAGTCGCTCTCCCCGTCGTGAAGACACTCAAGGACTGCGCAGACTATCATATAACCTTCGAGCAATTCCTGCCTCAGCTCTACTCTCTCCCGCAGCTGGTATGGGCAACGATCACGGATCTAGATGGCCTCAAGACACTCTATGTCTCCACCAACCCTCTTGTGTCTGCACTTGGGATGTCAATATTCCTTGCGCCTATTTTCCTTGTTGTGTCTGAAATCAACAAGAACTACTCGCAAGTGGATCGCTTTTGGAGTTTGTTGCCTACCATATACCACGCGCATTATGCCGTGTGGGCACGCATGGTGGGCTTGCCGACTGCCAGGGTCGACACCATCTTCCTGTGCAGCTGCGTCTGGAGTGTAAGGGCTGTTCCTCCTACCATGGCATACACCAGCTGACACGTGACCAGGCTCGTTTGACATTCAACTACTGGAGAAAGGGCGGATATCAAGTTGGTTCGGAAGACTACAGATGGGAAATTGTCAAATCCAAAGTCCCCCCAGCGGTGTTCTTCCTCTTCAACGTCTCTTTCATCTCGACCATTCAAAGCGTAAGCCTCCCGCCTGATGCTGTCCGAACGCTGCCGGCTGACTACACTTAAGATCCTGCTATGGTCCGTAACCATTCCCACCTACGTCCTCATGCTCGTATCCCGAAAGACTGGCGCGGAGAGAGGCATCGCAGACTACATTTTTCCAGGAGCACTCGTGGCACTAGTGGCCATTGAGTTCATCGCCGATAACCAACAGTGGCAATTCCAAACCGCCAAAAAGGAATACAAGGGGACCGCCAAAGTGCCCCAAGGCTGGAAGCGCGAAGACTTGGATCGTGGCTTCATCCAACATGGCTTGTGGTCGTACAGCCGTCATCCTAACTTTGCTGCTGAACAGGCGTTCTGGCTGACGCTGTATCAATGGAGCTGCTTCGAGACCGGTAGCCCGTATTACTATGGCTTAGCTGCTGTGCTCAGCTACCTGTTTTTGTTCCAAGGGTCCACTTGGTTGACTGAGAGGATCTCGGCTGGGAAGTATCCGGAGTACAAGGAGCACCAGAAGAGGACTGGAATGTTCTTCCCGAAGATTTGGTAAGCCGGTTGAGCTAGGCGTAGTATGTTTGAGGGTAGCGGTGGCGTGGGAGGTGCACACGGTCAGAAAGGCAACATAACCTCATCATCAAGACAGGGAGCGTGTGGAGGAGTTAGGGTGCGCATGATGTCGCTAGGGTAAGCGACAAGGACAGAGGGAATATATGAAAACTTGTGCGCTATACGTTTAAATGGTTTATTCGCAAGGACCTACAGATCAGATATACGATATACGCAGACAGTGCAAAGCTGGTCAACCGCTAGATAGTACTGGGGCGTGGCAGTGATATAGCTGTCCGTAGCTCTAGCAAAGTCTATGTCATGATATACGCCACCCGCTTGCGAACCGTGTGTTCCCATATGCCACCATCTTTTAGAGGCATCTACCTCAAACAATAGTCACTCGTATGAAGGGAGCAGCGAACAATGCTAAGACAAAACAACCCAGTGTCTGATGTCTAATTTCGGCAACATCGGAGATGCAATGGCTTGGTGTCCCATGACGCCAGGGCTTGACGACTCCATTAGGCCGTTCCTTAGGCGCGGCTTGGGCAGTTGACCCTTCTTCATACCAGCGAACCACGCTGCTCGGAGTCTTCGGCAGAGATTAGTCCTCATTAAGCTTCATGATTGCTGACAAGCTGTGTGGTGACAGGTACCGGGAGCAGTGCCACACCTGTCATCGCTGACTGAGGTGTTCCGCTCAACGGGAACTGAGGCACGACCGAGCCATGAGCATCTCGACGTCGGCCTCCTGTGCCGTTTAAGAGAGGACACATCTTCACTACAGAGGCGAAGAAATGTGAGCCATTCTCGCAAGATGTAGGGTAGTACAAAGATCTAGAATGTGTGGCTGGTGGTGGAGCCGGGGTAGGCAAATTAAGGAACCCCACACATTTGTCCCAAGACCCTCAAATCTGGTGTTTGCTAGAGACTCGACTGTGCCCTCGAAATCCCACTACCGCTGCATGTATCTGTTACACATACCGCCTCTTCATTTGTCTTTTCCTCCAGCTCTACCTCTCCAGCAACACTTCCCAACACCATTGAGCGTGCTCTGC
Organism: Floridaphiala radiotolerans; assembly: GCA_022813185.1. Taxonomy (NCBI): domain Eukaryota; kingdom Fungi; phylum Ascomycota; class Dothideomycetes; genus Floridaphiala; species Floridaphiala radiotolerans. The sequence goes on along the minus strand of JAKLMZ010000051.1, from coordinate 105,426 downwards.
GAGGCAGACGTGTTCCATTCTTTACGCACATCTAGCTTTTCATCGGCCCGACATTCTTATCACCCAACAACAACACACTTATTATTCCCCGCTTGACGACAGGACCCTCGAATTTCGGGTCGGCGGTGACGGTATCACCACTGCACCTGCACGAGCTCTCTCCTTCCTCAATCGCCCAAAACATCGTCGTCCCACACGAGGCTTTGAGCATGGTCACACCAGAATTCACAGGCGACTATGGTGAGTGTACCCGGTTCCTCGTCGTCATCACGCATGTCCGGTTATGGAGGGGTATACAACACTCGACGCAAGGCATCTCATGACACTGTCTCAGACGGTAGTACCTGAGGCTACCGAACCTTCAAGTTACTCCACGTGCTTCAAGCGGTCAGCACCCGCACATCGTGACCTGCTCGAGCTGCTACTCGTGGGCTGCATGCGCGGTGGACATTCACCACTGCAGACGAAGGGCTCGCGAGCAATCCTGACCACATCGACGCTTCACCTTGAAACAACAGACTCTCCATTCTTGTTCCTGATCGTACACTGTCTTCTTTTGAGCCAACAGAAGCCTCCTTGAACAATGGTCCACGCCTGTCGCACACGCAGTTGCTGACACCATACTCTTCATGCAGGCACGTCAGACCCAGAGCGAAGCCCCGTCATGCATCTCGAACCTCCCTCTCCAGACCTCATCGTGTTGCCCAAGAATAGGAGCATGGGCAACCTGATGTTGCACTCCAAGAGTAGCACCACAGCCTTTGGCCCTCCCGCAAGACACAGATATTCGGTGGACGCAGGCACAAATGCTGAGTTAGACTCCATGCTGAAGTGAGTGAATACGGGCAGGGGCTCGACAGACCCATAGCACCATCGAAAGAGCGCGCTGACGACCTCTTTCTCACCAGAACACCTATACTGCCTGAACATGAGCACGGTCTTGGACTCTCTGGCTTGCGTCGGATACGGCAGCAGCCTCCTCCTGTGCGCAATGAGGGCACGTCGACGCGATCGGGCTCCATGACTTTGTCTCTCCCACCATCTCGACATCCTTCGACCTCCCTTCCCTCCGGTCCTGCCTCTCCCACCTTCACCTTCGGCGAAGACCTCTCCCGCTTCCCTTCCGAGTCCCTCCATTCGTTCTCCTTTGCACACCAGTCCGAAGACTTTATACACAATAGACAGAATGTTTTGAAGCGTTCGATAGATTTCATGCGAGATAAACTAGGGTGGGCTGCAACCGGTCCGCATATTGCTAATGCACAAGCCAAGGTCAGCGGCGACTCAGAGGTGCAAAGTGTCATGGAGCTGCTGTCACGGGCAAATCTCATCGGCCTAGAAGCACCGCAGGCTCATGGGCAGGGGCTAGCTCAAGGTCCGCTTACGGGCCCGGCAGGGTTGAGTGGAGAGAACATATTCGAGAAGTCGTTCCTACCCATCCGATCTGAGAGTCCGACGAGTGTCGATGAACCCGAGTCACCCAAGGCTTCAAAGGCTGCGAAGGACGCGTTGATTGCCGCTGATGTGCTGCCCCGAGCACCGATATTGGACTACGAGAGTGCGATAATCGAGGACTCTGGGTTAGAAATGCCTAGCCGGGTTAAGTCGAATGACACTGTCACCTCCGTGCCTACGGAAGAGTCCAAAACGAAACCACAGGCAATCAGGAGAGCGTCGCTCAAGCGAACGTATACGGACATCCAACCCTTGGCTTTACAGAACCGCTTAACGGACGCTTTAGCCCAGCCGTACCTGGCGACTGGCGAAGGGTCACTTAATGACAGCTCAATAATTTCACCAAAATCTATTCCTACCTTTGCACCTGCTGCGACAGGGCCGGCTCCTCATGGCCACGGCAATCGAATGGCACCGGCCGCCCAAGCCATCTTCACGACAGAAGCTCATGCGCCTTGGACGATAACCGCTGCCAACGACCTTGCGTGTCTCGTCTTCGGGGTCACTCGAGCAGAGGTTCGGAAGATTGGGATAATGGAAGTGGTTCGAGATGAGCGGCGGAAATGGCTGGAAGAAAAGCTGCGTGATCCAGACGCGGAACCTACGAAGGCCGAGCAGCAAGCAAACGGGACGAAGCAGGAACAAGCGGCAAGCAAGAACTCAAACTTGGCGGCAATGGGCAATGGAGTCACGGCCAGGCTTCTTAGCAAGGCTCCATCGCGCGTTGCGCAGCAAAAGAAGCAAAGGGCAAAGACGGATGATGGTGTTGGGTCCAGTTTTTCGCAAAAGAAGGATCCAGCAAAGGCAGGACTTACAAATCATCCTCATCACAAGTCGCGCGGTGTCATTCTGTGTGGAGATGTCGTCCCAATACAGAAGCGTAACGGTGCGATCGGTTCAGCAAGCTTGTGGGTCAAGGAGAAGCGAGGGGGGCTTATCTGGGTGCTGGAAGAGATTCACGAAGATGTAGCGTACATCAGCGTGGATGAAGTGGGGTGCGTTACAAAAGTTACGGGCGACATTGCAGCCATCTGGGGCGGCGAGCGTGTACGAGGCGGCATGGATCTTGCTCGGTTGATCCCAGATATCCCACGACGGAAAGGTACAAACACGGGCGCATTGGATCTTGATATGATTGCAGACACGCGAAGATATACGGCAAGGATGTCAAACGGCATCAACATCCCTGCAACTGTAGACCAGCTGTCCGGCCAGCAAACGTTCCGCGTTTCCAGTTTCCCTCACATTGCCGGTATCATAGTACTATCATCCACGACACTCAACATTACAAGCTCGAACTCCGCTTTCACAGGCGCACTGTTTGGTCAGGGTCATCCAGATGGCCAGCATATCACCGAGCTCATCCCTGCGTTTGACAAGATCCTTAGCCTTATGATCGACGAAGACAACATTAGATTGGTGGACGGCATTGTGATCCCAGAGCATAGCTTTAGGAAGGCTAGAGCTCTGTTGGCATTGCGAGAAGGGAAAGGTGACGCTGCGGCTTTGTTCCTTCGACCACAGGGGTTGCCTGCGCGACATCGCGACGGTGCGGACATTATGGTCGATGTACAGATGCGAGTCGTCAGGAGTGAGAAGGCCGGGCCGAAGATCGAAGAGAGCGTGATTGTCGAGGACGATGAAGACCCTCAACCACTGCAGGCGACAATGACGCCCACTTCTGAAGTTGTATACGCGCTCTGGATCACCTACTCGCGGCAGCTGCACGCAGCAAACTCCTCCAAGGGAGGTCCAGTCACTCAAGTGGTGTCACAACCGCCCAGTCCTCCTAGACAGCCGTCGCCTGGTCAGCCGCTTACATTTCAGACGTCTGAGCCTGTGGGGAATGCTTCCAACGGAAACGCGAGATCAGACAACCCCTCGATATCTCTTCTGACCCAGCGAATCCAAGAAGCAGTATCTCAATCCATCACCGAGCCGCCACAGTCGGTCCTCGCCACTGTTGAACAGGAAAAGAAGCTGGAATCGTCCGAGCCTGCGAAGAAGAAGATGATTGATGACTTTGTGATCCTCGAGGAGATGGGACAGGGTGCGTACGGACAGGTCAAGCTCTGCCGGTACAAGAAGAATCCGTCGAAGAAGATGGTCATCAAGTACGTGACGAAGCGCAGGATTCTGGTGGACACCTGGACAAGAGATAGGCGGCTAGGTACGGTGCCCCTGGAGATTCACGTACTGGACTACCTGCGACGAGACGGGCTCAAGCATCCTAATATCGTTGAGATGGAGGACTTCTTCGAGGACAGCGTGAACTACTACATTGAGATGGTTCCGCATGGGCTACCGGGCATGGATCTGTTCGACTACATTGAACTACGCGTCAACATGGATGAGGCGGAGTGCAAGAAGATCTTTGTACAAGTCGCCAACGCTCTGCATCACCTTCATACGAAGGCGAAGGTAGTCCACCGGGACATCAAGGATGAGAACGTCATTTTGGACGGCGAGGGGAACATCAAGCTGATTGACTTTGGGAGCGCCGCATATATCAAGAATGGGCCCTTTGACGTCTTTGTTGGGACTATTGGTGAGTGCTGAGCTTTGTAATCCGATGATGCGTTCTCAATACTGACTTTCCTCAGATTATGCCGCACCAGAAGTTCTAGCCGGCCAGTCCTACCGTGGCAAAGAGCAGGATGTGTGGGCCCTTGGTATCCTTCTCTACACCATCGTCTACAAGGAGAACCCCTTCTACAGTATCGACGAGATCATGGACCATGACCTACGTGTGCCGTATATCCTCAGCGAGGAGTGTATCCACCTCATCCGACACATGCTGAACCGAACGGTGGACGAGCGGATGACGATCAGTCAGGTGCTGGAACACCCTTGGTGTAGGAATGTGCCGGGGATACAGAGCACCTTTGAGCCTATTGAGGGCTAGGCGGTTGTGGTGCTGTCGTGTTTTGGTGGTCTTGGAGATGCCGGTCGCTGCTCTCACGAGGGCGCTGCTACTTGGTGCCGTCACCGAAGGGGTTGTGGTTGGTCTTGTCAGTCTTTGGGAGCTTTCGTAGCTCTAGCATCTTGCACTGAGTACATCACTCAGCCATTCTTTTAGCGGGCATGTTGCCTCTGCTGGGTTTGCTCCTCTGTTTTCATCTCTCATTTACAGTGCTTAGAACCGGTGTGACGATGGGGTTTCATTTTGGGACGACTTTGGATTGAAAGACGCAAAAGACATGTAGCATGGACATCGACGGGATTGAGCAGATACCCCTGAAAGAAATGAATATATGTGCTTGATGACTGTAGATGTCCACCTTGATGACGCTTCTGTTTACCACAGTATTCCTAACGTAGGCATGGGGTACACCGGATCCTATGCATCTGCACCAGAAAGCGGGACTCGCCTCTTCATGCGCCCTGACCTCGTATCCACACTCCGCTGCGCGCCATCGCTGCTGATACCGAAACAGCAATACCAACCAACCAACCATGAAGAGCCAATATTGAAATCTTATTCCAACCACACAAACTCATCAGCACATACGCAGAGATAGGCGTCTGTCCTGTAGTGTGGCTTGCGACGCCCGATTCAGGACAACCCACGCGAGCAGTGGAGCGTTTTCCCGGCCGTCTCCGCAAATTCTTGCTGCTGCTGCTGCTTTGCATAACGGGAGGGGATGGAGATAGTTGGATGCCGATGCGTAGATGCGTCGGGAGGTGGCCAAATCCACCGCTCCCGTCCATCTCCACGTTCGAGTTTCCATGGACATGATACCTTCCCACGCACACACGACACACGCACGACACACACAACCCTTTGCAACGAACCACAAGTCAAGCGAGGAGCAACAGCCGAGGGAGGGCAAAGCCAGGGAGCCCGCCGTCGACCGCGACTGTCGAATCGCCGTGATACGCTTCCCTGTGCCAAGCACCCGCCAAGAGAGATAGCGGGCGGAGCTTACACCAGCCCAGACCTTTCCTTTGGTCGCCTCTCAACCGCAAACGAAAGCTTTCCTCGACGAATTGCCCTGAGCTTTGGCGATGGCTTTCCCCCCCACCATGGGATGGGACGACGGGCACGACAGGCGCCAAGGGAGTTATCACTTGGCGAGCAGTTCGAGGTCGACCGAGATCCACTTTGCGATGGTGATTTGCGCGATGGGGGAAAAAAGCAAGCGTGGGTTGTGTGTGTAGCTAGTCCTACGGTAGGTTTGGGTTTTTTTCGTTATAGCAGAACGGCTAGGTATAAGAGCTTTGTGGTTCGCGTCTTTTGTGTCTCTCGTGCTTTTTGGTTGAAGGCTTTTCGAGTGTCTCTTGTTGCAGCTTCTATTACTGTATACCCAGGACCTTCAAGACAGGCAAGCAGGATGGGTTGGATTCACAATGCCAACATGGCGGTTGCCAAGAGCCCGGTGGGAAGGTACTTCAGGCTCGAGGGGTCGGGACATGTGAGCATTTGCCCTTGCCAGCACTCTGCGACTCTCTACACATGGAGCAACAAGCTGACAATGCCGTCCACAGCCCAAAGAGCGCAAGGGCTCCTACTTCTTCACCGAGATCCGCGCCGGTCTGGCGACTTTCTTCGCCATGGCATACATCATCTCCGTAAACGCAAACATCACCAGTCAATCGGGCGGTACTTGCGTCTGCACTGGGGAGGACCTTTGCGTGGCCGATGAGGCGTATCTGCTGTGCAAGCAGGAGATCAATAGGGATTTGGTTACCGCTACGGCTGCTATTGCGGCGTTGACTAGCTTTTGTATGGGGTTGTTTGCGAATATGTGAGTACAACAAACGGTGGTATCAGGGAAGACACAAGCTGACAGCACATAGGCCAATTGCTCTTGCCCCTGGTATGGGTCTGAACGCATACTTTGCATACACCGTCGTTGGTTTCCACGGTTCCGGTCCCGTCCCCTATGAGGTTGCCCTCACCGCCGTCTTCGTTGAAGGTTTCGTCTTTGTTGGTCTCACGCTCATCGGTATGCGCCAATGGCTTGCAAGAGCCATTCCAGCCTCGATCAAGCTCGCTACTGGTGTCGGTATCGGACTGTACCTTACCATCATCGGTCTTACCTACTCTGCTGGTATTGGAGCCATCACCGGTGCTGCTGCCACCCCTGTCGAGCTCGCCGGTTGCAGGCCGGAGCTTCAAGACGAAGCCGGCCACTGCCTCAACGCCGACCGCATGGACAACCCCACCCTCTGGATCGGCATCTTCTGCGGCGGCATGCTCACCGCGCTCCTCATGATGTACCGCGTCAAGGGCGCCATCATCGCCGGCATCCTCCTCGTCTCCATCATCTCCTGGCCCCGCAGCACCAGCGTCACCTACTTCCCCCACACCGAGCTCGGCGACAGCATGTTCGACTTCTTCAAGAAGGTCGTCACCTTCCACCCCATCACCCGCACCCTGGCCGTCCAGCGCTGGGACATCTCCGAGTACGGCGGCCAGTTCGGCCTCGCCTTCATCACCTTCCTGTACGTCGACATCCTCGACTGCACCGGTACGCTGTACTCCATGGCCCGCTTCTGCGGCGCCATCGACGAGCGCACCCAGGACTTTGAGGGCTCTGCGATCGCCTACACCGTCGACGCGCTCGGCATCAGCATCGGCTCCCTCTTCGGCTCCCCCCCCGTAACCGCCTATATCGAATCCGGCGCGGGTATCTCCGAAGGCGGCAAAACCGGCCTCACAAGCATGTTCACCGGCCTCTTCTTCTTCATCGCCGTCTTTTTCGCCCCGATCTTCGCCTCCATCCCCCCATGGGCGACCGGCTGCACGCTCATCCTCATCGGCAGCTTGATGGCCAAGGCCGCCGTCGACATCAACTGGAAATACCCGGGTGACGCCATCCCCGCTTTCTTGACCATCGCTATCATGCCCTTCACTTATAGCATCGCCTACGGCCTCATCGCCGGAATCGTCACGTACATCGTCCTCAACGGGACCGCGTACCTCCTCCGTCTCGCCTCCGGGGGCCGCATCGTCCCCGCCGACTACGAGCTCAAGGAGTACTGGACGTGGAAGATCCCGGGTGGGTTCTTCCCGCCGTGGCTCGTCAGGGCGGCGCACGGGAAGAAGCAGTTTTGGAAGGCGGACGAGGGGGAGGGGGAGGGGGAGATTGTGGGGCGGGTGAGCGATGAGAGTGAGATGGGGAGGCCGGCGGAGAAGAATATCGAGGATAATGTGACGAGGATGGGGGAGTCGATTACGGCGAATAAGGGGGTGCAGGGTTAGGTGTGTTTTGTTGTGCAGCGTGTTTAGCGATATGTCCCTTCGTTTTTGAATGAGATTTGATATGGCTTTCATCAGAGCTGTGCACGATATTTTGCTTATGATTGATTGAGTAGTATGCTTTGAAGAGTTGTGGTTGATGCATAGCACGCCAGAGGTTGATGCCAAGACAACAAGTTCGAGGCTGAGCAGCTGCTCGTATTCAACACGCTCAAGCCCAGACGACCGCTTTTCAACAATCACATGGATTCTCTCGAATAATATGGAATACACATCATTCCTCCATCCATCGTGCTCTTATTCCAAACTTCACCGTCTCAGTCGCCGATCCATCACCCACACTTTGAAAGCATGGCAGACACCAGAGCACATCACACCGCGAGCACCGTGACCGACTCTCCCAGCAAAGATATCTCCACCAGTAGCAGCCCAACAAACAAAGATTCAGGAACATTCGCAAACATACAGCCTCCGTCTACTACCGCAGATTCACCGCTGCGCCAAGCAGTACCTTCCTCTCCCCCTTCATTTAGCTCATCACCAACGTCTTCTGCGCACGTGTCATGTTATGTCTTCGCTTCCTCCGCATCTATGTCCTCTGCTGAAGGAGATTATGAGGAGGCCACAACGGACGCAGACCTCTCTGCCATCATAGCATCCACCCAACGTCTCCGCGAGGCAGCGGCTGAGTTGGCTACGGAGATTGAGAGGCTGGACAGGGGGGTAGCTGGGATGGGGCCCTGTCAGGGGTGTGGGCGGTTTGATGTTTCGCCGGGAAGGAAGATGGTGGGGGATATGGGGTTTGGGAGAGGGAGGTTGAGGAGGATCGGGGATGATGAGAGAAGAGTTGAGTGGGAAGGTGGAAGAGTTAGCATAAGGGATGGATTAGTCGGTGAGAAAGGGCAGGACGAGAGGGTAGGGGGTAGAGAAGAGAGCATGGAAGGCCGGGAGAGCGCAGGAGATGTGGCGTAAGGGAGATGGCAGTGCAGAGACGAATGAGAGTCAGCTATACTGCTGATGTTACGGAAGAGAGGGAATACAGAATAAGGGAAGGAAGAGACCGTGTTACAACTGTGAGTGCTATGTGTCTGTGCAGCACCAATGATGTAGCGACGCTCAATGTTTGCCCATTGTATACGCAGTTTTCCAATCACCCCAACCTGATTTCCCGGGTGTTTGACACAGACATAAGTGCCTTTAGAAGATCCGAATGTCGTCCATTCCACGTTGGTCCGAACCTGTCGATAACGGCGTGCCCAATTCGTTCGTAGTACGTCCTGTAGTTTTCGAGGAGCATCAGAAATACTGAGAATTTCCTATGAATTAGATCACTGAAAGATGAAAGCACAATGGCCTCGACCACCGGTGTAATTCCTTTGTTACCGAGCATACTATACTTGGTGGCAGCAGCGTCAGAAATCCTTAGTTTGGACCTAACCCCAAGAACATCACCGTCTTTCAAAATGATTGCTCCTTGGGGGTATTTGTCGCCCCTGAACAACAGACTGACTGTTATAAGTGGCGCGGTGATTCTGATGAAGGGAGACGCAGCTGAATAATCTATCGGAGCGGTACTGTTGAAGACATCCACCGCATCGCATAGCTCAGCAGGCCTTACTTGCAATTGAAGTTTCGATGCCAGAAGAGTAGCACCGATCATCGGGCGAAAGGGTCCACTAAAAATGAAATCTATAGGACCTTTCCAGCCCGTCCAAGACCAGCTTGGAAAGCCAAACCTCCTTTCGGCCTTTTCCGGTTCAGGCCAAATCCACATGAAACTGAACAAGAAGTGGTCGCCAAGATTGTTCGATTTCCCAGCTTCGTCAGGGAAGATGAGTCCCTCTGCCGGAACGATAGGTACACCCCAGTAATGGAATAAATGGCTGCAGTCACTCTGAAACCTTTGTAGGATTCCTGTGAAAGCGTTCAATATATCGCTCTCAAAGGTGATCTCAAGTCCTGTATATTCCTCGATGCGAGCATAGATGTCCCAGTTATCATATGTTGTTAATGGCCCCGGAACTAGTCGTGACAGTTCGTGTCCGTAATACTCAGACCTAACTGAGCCGTTGCAATGATAGTATAGCTGTGTGTCTGTGAAGAGCAGGAGCCTTCTTGAGAGTAGTGCTTCCTGATAGGTCCAAGCCCTCTTCGACCACTTGTAGTCACGTAGGTCAACATCTACGTCCGATTCTGAAACGTAGAAACCATTCCCACTTCGAAGATAGGGCGGTGTGATCCGACTACAGGAGATGCCGGGCAGCCCCATGCTTGGATCAGTGCCACTGGCAGCAACGATGGTAAGCCAGGCGTTGCTGAAAATGAGGTCCATCTTCTGTATCTGACTGTGTCTCTCGGTACCGCTTTGTGGGATGCAGTACCTATCGACCCAGAGGTACCGTTGATTGAAGCGTTTGGTCACTTCGATAGCGTCCGATATTAACGCTGGTACAGCGCCTGCTTCCAAGGGGGAAACAGCTTGCATCGCTGACCTCCCCCAGACATAGCTCAGAGCTACATACTGACAAGTCGGAGCCGCTGGAACGATCTTCATCTTCTTACAGTCTATGACACTGATAGATCCTAGAACGCCCCGATCCTCTGGCTGGTTGCAATAGCGATGCAGTTCGTGGCATTCTGCCAGCCACCTGGAAGGAAGCCGAAAATCAATTATTGGCGTAGGCGGTAGCTGCCCTCGAACACGCATCAGTTTTGGTAAGTCGAGCGGACCAGGTGGTGGACAGCATGCTTCGGTGCTGACCAGTTCCGCTATCGCAAAACGTTCTCTAACTTGCCAACCATCCTTGTCAATGCGACAATGACCCTTTCGATGACGCAGAACCCAGGTTCTCTTGTCGTCATCCTCTATAATTCCTTCCGACTGGTGCCTCACCCAGCCTTCGATCCTTTTGCAGGACTCACAGGCACGCGACTCGATAATCCATCGCAAGGTGCCAAGCAGATACATGTCCCAGTCATAATGGTCGAGCTGCAACTCAAAACGCTCGCATGGAACAAATGCTTGCATCGGGGCTGTGGGAGAAATGCTTTTGCATCGTTCGCACACAGCGCTCGAGTTCTGTGAACACCCTACACTTGTGCCCAAGGATTCTATTTCTCCTCTCTCCGAACTTAGCGGCGGTTCTTGATGTGAAGCATAGTGATCCATGGTGCTATAAGCGTCTAAGAAACAAACTGAGCGGTCTCAAGGTCATTCCTCAGTCGGGGAGCTGCTTCATCGGAAACGGTAGGTGAACTCGCGGGACGTACGACAACCGCAGCACACGTGGTTTGCAACACGCTCTGACAGCCCGCAAAGTTGTTGTATATGAGTTTAAGCGGAAAGAAGGAGACAGGAAAGTAGGACCACAGAGGATCTATGAGATATATGGGATGTAAGAAGAGGGGAAGGCGAAGCGCAAGGCTGTTGAGTTCAGCCTTGCGGCCAGCGTCAGGTGGGTGCAGCAACATCTTGTGAACTTTTTCGTCTATCGCCGTAAATCTGACAGTATCATCTACGTTCGTGTATTGCCTCGAGCAGTGAGCTCATCACAATCCGCTTGAACAACGCTGTTAAAATGATTGAATAGCTGCGTCGACTGTTGTGAGATTAATACGACGGACTGATCCGACTCCGACAAGCGTCGCTCAACCTTGAGCTTCGAGAGCCGACCCGCGTCAGCACGGGAGCTCACCATCACACCATCACACCATCTGCACAAGCCGGCCTTCAGCCTCACCAGCCTAACCTGCAACGGCCTGCAACCTGCAGCCTACGCTTCTCGTGCGCCCGTACTACCCTGGCCGTCGGTGTAGCCTCGCCCAGCATGGCGCACCTCCATTCCACGCCTCTGCCGCTTTCTTTATATGCGGCAGGCCCTGTCTCCCTGTACTTGTCCAATCCTTCGAATGGCTAAACTATACACAAGGCTTTCCTGAAGTCGTACTCGGATCCTTCGATCGCGCAGACAACCTGCAAGCCGAGCGGTGAGCCCACCATGGGCGAAACCAACTTCACCCAATGCGGAATCGACTTCATGTCCTCGCCGGTGAACATCGCCAATTATGGTTGGAACGGGTCGGTCAGAGGGATACCAAAGAACCAGTCGACACAGATCTCGCTGGAAGGATGTCGTGCGCTCTGCGGGACCGGGAATATGTACTACAAGTGGTCGCAGGCGAGCGACACCATCACCACATGGATACTGCCGGTGCTGGGCGTGCTGTTGCAGGCGCCTTTCGAAAGCAATGCGTTTAGGAAGACTGTCTGGGCAATTGGCAGGTGGGTGGGCAGTCCGATGGCTAGTCTGTCGTACATACTCTGGAACATCAAGGTGTCGGGGAAATGTGCGCTTATGGGTATGTACAGAAACACCCATGCCGATCATTGGCGAGGCTGACTCAGGGGCATAGTGGATATGGCTATACCATATGACGCTCCTCTACCGGACGAGGAGTCGGACTGGTCCAGCATTCGCGACTCCTTTTACATACTCATGACAATGAACCAGTACAGCGTGAGAGACAAGATAGCGCCGAACAAGAAAGAAGCCGAAGGACTGCTGCGCATCGTTTTGTTCAGCAAAGACCTAAGGCTGAAGGACAGCCACAAGTCACTGAAGAAGGTACGGCAGGAGTTTGCGGCGAAGCTACGGCGGCAAAGGAAGCGTGGAGTGGTACCCGTCTTCGTGTCTACCGCATGGTTCATTTTCTCGCTTGCCATCTCAATCCAGGGTGCATTTGGCTTCATCGGCGAAAACGCAACGGCCCACGACCTCGCGCTCGGCCTACTACTCGCCTGGCTTCCCGTCTTGATCCTCAGCAGCATTGTTGATCGCAACCCGGTTGCTGCAGACGAGATCAAAAGAAAGCTCAACAAGCTGGTCGAATCTGTCAGGTCCTCGCTGCAGGACGACGAGATCCGAGAAGAGTACATCAACACGCTGGGCCAGCAGAGCCGTTCCCGCGCCGTGCAGATGTGGGTCGAAGACATCAACTACAAGGCCGAGACGATGCACGATTTCTTTGACGGTTTTGCAGGCCAGGGACGTGTGAGATGGCATTACGGTGTGGCTCATCCCATTCTCTCGGATATCGAAGCCTGGTATGTTGCGGAAAGGGGTCGAGGCTGGCTCCACAACGAAGAGGAGGCAAGATTCAACCTTGTGCTCGGGAAGGTGAGCAACAAAGGTCTGATGTGGTTCGATGCCCGAGAGCTTTGGCAAATCACAGCTTCGGTCGTGTTGGTTGGTCTCTCGTGCCTTGGCGCATTTATCCTCTCCTACTACACGCCAACTGTGGGACTCGGCTGTCGGTCGGGAGGCTACACCATCTTTGTCTGCATGACTTTTGGTCTTCTGGTCTGCGAGATGTTCATATGGTGGATTGCTTCACCGCTGGAGAAGCGAGTTCAGTGGATAGACCGCACAGGCAGTATGCTCCGGCGAAACGAGTCCTTCGCCAACCTCGAAAAGGTATCCATTGGCTTCTTCCAGATGATGCGGATCAAAACATTTCTGTGTTTCAAGCGCGCAGCCTTCTTTGCAGTTGCAGCCATTGTGGGAACGGCACATCGACTCCCACTTTCAGACAAAGAGAGCAGCTTGGAATCACTCGAGGGAGACTTGCACAAGCAGATAAAACGATGGTCCGACTTCACCCTCCAGGAATGGTCCGAAAGGATCTTCTTCCGTCCGGTGGAGCTGGTCAACGCCTGCTGGCTCATCTACATCATCATCGCCCAAACCTTTGGCATCTACCGCAACTGCAAATGCATGACCTCCACCTGGGGCGGGGAAGGCGGCTACCTGGACTTTAGCCAGTGGAACACGGCAAACAGCGACTTTGTAGCGAGATACTGGCTGAGCGGTACTATCTTGGCAAGCACCGCCATGGGCATAGCAATGACCTATGTTGTTGTTGAGTGGTGCATGCAGAGCCACCTCAGCACGGAAGACTACGACGATGCTCGCCAAGGGCTCCGACGAACCCGTCGTTTCCGCCGAGTTACGTTCCCTATTCGACAGGCTGTTCACATCGTCATCAAGAACGTCAAGTTCATGAGGTCCCGCTTCCTCAGTCTCTTCGGCATCCCGGCGCGCGAAGGACAGCGAAGTCTCATCTGGACGCACGACATCACATGGACACCAAAGGAGACCGAAACGGATAGTCTGACGCCTTCGGACCCTACTGAAGAGATAGGGCTACTGCATCCCGATGTCGAAAGCCCCATGCTGGTCGAATTGAACCCGCTGGAACCAGCGAGGAGTAGGATGCCCAGGATCGTGTTCACGCAGGACACGTTCCAGAGGGGGCGGAGTGATTCAGACAGGCTTACACCTGGTGCTGGCATAGGTGCTAGTTCACAGGTGGATCCCCTGACGAGGGTGGTCAGTGGGGTGCAGTCGCAGAGATCGCTCAGTCCGGGCAGGAGTAGCATGAGGACGAGTTATGAGGGTGTATGACCTTTGCGTTTTTGTTTGCTACTTGCTTTCACAGTTACGAAGATACCCCAAGATAATGACCTTTTCATCCATACCCCATCAACACCATGCCCCTCTCCCTGCTCAAGATCTCAATACCACATCATCCACAACACACAGTCGCCTCCCCCTGCTCCTCCCCTCCCAACCCAAGCACCTCCCAAGAAAACACAAAACTCCCCAACAGCGCCCCCAGCAAGATACAAATGATAATGTACCCATTATAATACATCGCCAGCAACATGATAAAATACGCCACCCCAAACTGCAGCATATGCAACACCGCCCTAAGCGTCTGCTGCACCAAACTCGGCCTTACCCATCTCTTCCCGCTCCCGAAAGCAATCGACCTCACACTCGTCAAGGGACTCTCCTTGCCCGTTCCCTGCCCTTGCACTCCTCCCTCACCAACCCCTGTAGGCACTGGTGAAAGCCCCCTCTGGCGGATGGCCTGTCTGATGATAAAAGTGTTGTACTCGCGAGAGAGGCGCCGGAGGAACTCGAGGGACATGACGAGGAGGACGACGCCGATGCAGGAGCCGGCGAAGGCGGCGGTGGAGGTTACGTGCCAGGTTGGGGAGATGAAGCAGGCGTCTAGGGTGGTCCAGTTCCAGAGCATCTGCGGCACTTCATTAGCCTGGCAGAAAGGGAGGGAGTGGGTGAAGGGAAAGCGGGTGGATGTATGGGATGAGGGGAATGTAAAGGGTGACGAAAGAAAATTTAGAGGAACGGGGAGAAGATAAGGAGGACGGAGCAGGGAGGAGCAGGAAGTGGAGAAGGATCTCAATGATGGCAGCATACAGATATCTTGCAGCCGTTGCCCATGCCCATTCCATCCATGTCCATTGCTGCGGACGTCGCTGCTGCGGCTGCGGTGCCTGTGGGTGTCATCATTGCCATCGTCGCCGTGGCCATGGTGGACATCATCGACATGTTGTGGTCCATCTTACGACGTTAAATCGTAGAGAAAACGCTGATAGATCGGATTGAATATTTCACGTTTGTCCTTTGTCTTGCAGTAGGTCCACAGCATTCTTATACCGCTACAACTTATGTTCAGTGATCTAGAAGGGGCGTTGCACGTGACTGTCCAGATGCTCGCCGAAAAGGGAAACTAAGCGAGCATTTGAGCAAATTAAAATCCCTTGGCGTATCTTGACGCTTATGGCGCCGCCATGGAGCGTGAACGAGCAAGTATTCTACAAGGGATCAGGTTTAGACTTCTTGTTTTGTGCCTTTAAAGGAGATAGCTTGTCGCAGTGGCGAAGCTTAGTGACTGAAAGTGCGATCATTGGATTCTAGAGCGGTCGCAAGAAGCAAACTGAAGCAGCGCATCTTGTAGGAGAAAGGAGGAAGCCATGCGAGATATAACTTGTACAATAAGATCCTCGGAATAAGAAAGCATTGTGGTACCACATGCGTGCTTCCTCAGCTCGCGCCTGTCCGACCTTTCTGGTCACCGAAATCCACATTTGCCGCTGACACAACGGTATGTAGCGGAAGGTAACAGCCGGCCGTTTGTGTCCGCTCTTGTGAATCGTTGTACTTGACTGCTCCAAGTCAAACCCCAACGATAGCAGATACCGGCTTGTGACCGAGGCAAAACGACTCAGTGTGACGTGCGGTCCTACCATGTCAGGCCTTCTCACATGTGGTTGAAGCGAATCATAACGTAGACAGGTCGAAAACCTCATCACTCGCATCGACAACCTCCCTTCTTCCCTCTTTTCTCGCCTCAGTATCTTTCCCTCTGCCACTCCCTCTTGACCTACTCTTCGCCTTGACCTCCTCAATAGCATCAGCATCAGCCCCACCGGGTATACCGAACAAGAAACCCTCCTTTGGATCCACACCACTCCTCTTGACTTCAGGCGGGAAATGGGAAGCCGAGAGAAAGCTGGACTGCCGTTGACCGTCTTGTCCGAGCATCCACGAGAATGAAGATGAGGCAAGGGTAGGACGAGGTTGTTGGAAGGGGGACCCCGAGTGAGGTTGGGGAGGTTCTTGAGGGTCTTGTGGGCGCTGAGGTATCTTCATGGAGTCAGTGGAGGGGGCTTGTGGAGTCTCTTGTGGTGCTGGCTTTAGTGTTTCTGGTAAGTCTTGCGTTGCTGCGGTCACAGTCGGCTGGGTTTTGGGAGGCTGAGGTGTATCTGCTTTCTCAGCCTCTGCATTGGTCTCTTCAGTTGCCGATGTCGCGCCATCCTCCTCATCAGAATGAGCGAACAATACTTCAGCTTGTGGTGCTTGTGGTTCGTCCTTGGGCGGAACTTCAGGCTTTGCTTCTGCCTCTTCAGGTTTGGTGATCTCTTCCGCGGGCAAAGGTATGGACGAGTCTTCCAGGTAGATCTGCACGAATTGTACCTTGGCTATAGCCATGCCAAGTGCCTTCAACGAGTCATCCTCGTCAGACTTTGCGGCTGATGCCTCCTTCTGATGCTCCCACAGCTGCGACACGGCGCCTTCCAGCATCTTTGCCAATGCCTTATTGCGTTCTTCAAAGTCTTTCATCTTCCTTGATACATCAGGTGGAGCTGTGGAGACTCCGGTAGGTGTGGAGCTACGGATCTGTTGTGCCAACCCTCCGTAACGTGATGGTGAGCGCGAGGCTTGTAGATTCTGGACGTTCTTCCGCACCTCGCCAACAGCATCTCGCACAGCTTTGTTGACACCCCACTTCTCGCCACGCGTATACACGCCACGTGCTGCATCCTGTAGCAACGATTCTAAACCTCCTGATTGGGCGATGAATTTGCTTGGTGAGCTTAGAGGTGAGCGCGTTCGCTGATGAGCCTGTGTCGACTGCCGTCGAGGAGTTGTTGGAGGGTGCTGCAACCGGTTTACCAGTGGTGGTGGTCTGCCTGAATGCTTGACGATGAGCTCACTGCCACCATCCGCATGTATGTTCTGCTTCAGAAACAGGGCATCTTGTACGAAAGTCTGCGCTTTCGTGTCTTCTGTCGAGTCTGAGTAACGCATTAGGAGTGTCAAGGCGGTGTTGTGGTCCGCCTCGATAACTTGGATGAGTTAGTTTGTCTGCTGCGCTCACAGTGGAACGTTGCCTGCTTACGTTGCCACCTGACTCTTAGTATCATGGCTATGCAGATCAAGTCTACGATATCCAGAGATGGATCTTCTGCAAAGATAACATCCCACATGTCAAGCAGATCGTCAAAGGGGAACTCTCTCCCAAAAAGCAGCCGTATCCATCGTCTGATACGGTCAGGGCTGGGATCCTCGCTATATCATGCCTACAGGACTTACAATAAGAAGATCTGTGGTAGTATACCAATTCCCTTCAGATGTGCAGCAAGCCCAGGATCGACCTTGGGTAAGTAAGATTCCATTATCTTGCCGCACCGCAGGATGATTGGTGACTCCGCCACAGGCGCCGACCTTGAGTTTCGTTTTGATGCAGGCTGCTGGGATGCTGGTGCAGTCTCATAGAAGGACTTTGCGTTCTGCATGACGAGTCCAAACAATGTGAAGGTATCATGCTCGATGTATCTGTTGTCAAGGACCGAAAGCATCAAAGCCGAGTCGTTTCCGGTAATAGGCTTAGATTCCGCATCTATAGCATCCCTTTCAACCACCCAAAGAATAGGCGCCAGGATCTCGTGCATGCCCTGCCGGTACCCTACGTCCGGGTTAAGCTTGCAAAAGATGAACAGAATATCCAGCAGCATGCTCTGGGTCGAAGGTTGCCGGAAGTAGTAGTTCTCCGGCATACATCGTTCCACATCTTGCAGGATCTCCGCTCTCAGCGTTTCATCTTGCCGGAGAGCAATCCAAGGAGACTTTGGACAACTTAGTGACCGGTCAGAACGGTGTCTTGGTGCAGCAGAGATGCCTGCTACGGTTCTGTTGAAGAAGCTCTTACCTCGTCCGTGTCACTGAGCGGATCAATGGATGACTCTAGCTCATCCGGATGCTCGATAGCCCGCAGGAAGTGCGTCCTCAGAGAAACGTAAGCGGAGCGTGATTCGTCTTGAACCGTTTTCCAAGTCTCGCGGTGAAGGCTCTCGAATAGTAGGAAAATCTGAAGCGTTCAGCATAGGAGCTCCAACATGATCGCATGCATCATACCTTCCAGTGAACAGAGCGTAGCCCCGGAGCGGATGTCTCCGCATCTGGGTCCCGCTTGACCGCATCTTTGAGCTCCGACAAGGTCTTGAAGTCGTCCAGCTGTTGCCATTGCTGGCTGGATCACAGTCAGATTTGGAAACTACCAGGGGGATCGTCTTTGCTCACATGCACTCCTCCAACGACCTCATGTTTTCTCCGTGTTATATTGTATGTGACAGCTGCGGCTCATGATTGATGTCGTAGAAGTGGGTCATGGACACGTGACGCGGTTCCTTATCGATACCGCCTTGAAGCGCATATCGACTCGACTTTCACGTTGAAGTGGTGCATTACTTCAGCTGATCTGGTCTTCCAGAAGCTGATACCTCTCCTCTGAACCTCTCAGGACCTTATCAGCATTGCAGCAGTAAATGCTGTCGTAGAAGTGCTTAAAGATGCTCTACTAGGTCCGCCGGTCTCGAGCACCAGATGGCTACATAAGCCACCACCCTTGCTTCATCTTTCGAAGTTTCTTTTGTTACGACAGTAAACAATATATTGAAGAGAGTTTCTGAGCATGGTGTAGGACACCCTTTGGAATATCGGGATCATGTCAAAAGATCTGTTCGCAGAGTTTGGTTCCTTCGATGAATCGCTACCACCAACGTCTTCAGAGACTGGTACAACCGCCCTCAAATCAGACCTCTCGTTCTTCAATGACCTCTCCTCATTGAATACTTCTTACTCGGTCTCAGGAGTTCCTCAGCTCTCTGCAAATCCGGCCGCACATGGTCAACCAGCAACGGGTGACGATGCAGTAGACGCAGTGGACGATGACTGGGGCGACTTTGAGGATGCTAGTGCCGGCAATGGTGGCACGACAGCTCCTAAAACAGTACTGAACAGCTCAGCTGGCAGAGAAGATACTGAGCTTGTGAATTCTTTGAGATCGCTCTCTGTCTCTGCTGGACATACCGAACGCCCTGGTCATTCCCACGCCTTACAAGATGGGATGAAGGCATATCATCAATCAGCTACCCAAAACTTGGGAACTACGTCCCTCGAAAGCCAACCGAAAACCGGCAATCGAATTCCTCTAGCAGTACCTCAGAAGCCAAATCGCGTAGACAACGCGAGAGCTCCCGACGAGGCCAATGCCTACTCGGGAGTCTTGTTTGATGCAACAGAGCCTATCGAAGATGACGACGATTTTGGGGACTTTGAGACGGATGAAGCTTCACAAGTGAAAGATGCAAAACCAACACAGCCACCCTCGAACCTTGTGGATCTCTGGGACGAGCCTTTCCCTGCTCAAAAGCTTCCAACCGCACCAGTACTACAGTCGAAGATTGCCCTGAGCAAGACCGCGGGTGCTCCAAGATCGACAGAAAACGGAGCCTCACTGCTAGACGATCTCGATCCTCTTCCAACGGGTATCCAACCAGCGAGGAAGGAGCCCCCAAAACCAAAGCCGAGCCCAAGGAAGCCGGCAGTCTCCGATCAAAAGATTGCAAAGCCTGCTGCAGCCGAAGAAGATACTTGGGAAGTTTTCGGAGAGTCAGATGCCTGGGAACCGGTAGAACCTACTGCTAGTGGTGGTAGAGTAAGTGAGGGTCGGGCTCCCGTACCACTAACCGCAGCGTCATCGATTCCTGAGGAAGTTTCGGGGGGCCTACCGCCAACCAACATTCCTCCGCCAGCAGTATTGCTACCGTTGTTCCCACCTCTCTTCAAGGAAGCACAAAAGAAGCTTTTCCAGCCGTTGGCTACACAAAGTCAATCCGTAAAGGACCGCATACTTTCCGATCCAGCAACGGAGAGGTTTCTCAACGGGTATCTGGCCATATCAGTGGTATGTGCGTATGTAATCGCAGGCAGAAAGCTACGATGGAAGCGTGACAGCATCCTCTCCCAGAGTATGAGGATAGGTCCTGCGTCTGGGGGACGCTCCAGCGGCATGAAGCTTACCGGCATCGACAAAGCAGAAGCAAACAAAGAGGACCGTGAAGTACTCGACGTTGTGAGGGCATGGCGAGAGCAAGTAGGACGCCTCCGATCCTCAGTCGTAGCGGCAAAAGCCCACCATCTCCAGATTCGCCCTTCGCAGGTACCAGATATTCAAGAGAACATACCCGTCAAAGCGGTGAAAGAACTCGAAGGTGGCGTTACCGCGCCGCGCCCTTGCGCCCTCTGTGGGCTGAAGAGAGATGAAAGGGTCCACAAAGTAGACACCGATATCGAGGATAGCTTCGGAGAGTACTGGAACGAGCAAGTGAGCATGCATGTAGTATGCAGGAACTTTTGGCAAGAGCATCAGAAGGATCTGGGACAACGGTAACCCTTCAGTGGCGCCTTAGGATGGCTAGTTCCGCCTCCCTGTAGATGAGGGATCTGCACATCGTTTGCGGGGAATTCAACGCTGTTGCAAGCTCTGGTCATCATGTTGTCTGAAAAACGACCATCGCGACCGTCCGTCTGCGGCCCGGTCGACGGTTACTCGCTTTGCCATCAACATTCGATGCAAGAATGCAACGGGCAGAGGCACTAAGAACCCGTCCGGACGGTTCTGCATCCTGAGATTTATTAAGGTGGTCATATTTCGAAGAGGCGTAGTCACCATATCTATTACTGTAAAACGACCACAGCAGCAAGCTATGTCCTGTTGCAGTACGGCTGCATGCAGCAATCATTTACTGCAATAAACTCAGCAGCGGTTCCATGTAGTGGTGATACGTCGGATCGCAAGAGCCTAAATCCTGCCAGCAGCCGAGATTTAGGCGGTGTTCCAGGTCCTTTAGCGATAGACAAGTTTGACCTGATCTGACACCTTGTTGAGCTCCCGCAGAATGCAGAGTTATGGTGTTGATATCTGAGGAGGACACCTCTAGACTCTGAAAACAACTTCACGCGCCCAGAACGGGTTTCCGGGGCCTCCGCTTGCCGGTCCAAGACCCGCTCCGTCGTTGTCCTCTGCACAAGAATCTTGTCCCCGTCGTGCGGACGGATAGATAGCATTTTCTGGAAATCAACACACGGACAAGGGGAACCAGCTGGCGCGGGATATAGTTCGGCAGTCTCGGAATATCAGTAGTTTCCTCTCTATAACAGGTGACAAGAAGTCGGCGTCAGTAAGACTCCGTACAAGACAACGCTTGCTAAGAGTACAAGAGGTTGGCTGGTTCCGCCAAGTCAGGGCTCAAGAGACGGGACAGACGAAGGCGAACTGCCGTTCCGCATGCTGACGAATGCCCAGTGGATGGACGTTTGAGAAACGTCTTCCGCCAGAAATTGAAGTCGATCCTCAAACAGAGCCGCCTCGGAATATGAGCGTTTGGACAAGAACCTAAGAGTCGGCACAACCTTGAGGTTCAAAGGTCTGATGTTGACTTGTTCTCCAGTACAGCACATGAGTACAGCAATTTACCGGCCAGACAGGATTAGCGCGCAGATAGAGTTGGATCAACAAATCTCGGAAACTGCCAGAGAGATGGCAGTAGCCGATACAGGAGCAGATGCGCAGGCACAGATCACAAATTTGGTTTCATCGTCGGAGGAGGCGCACCTTACCCAATAACTGTGATGCGACAGAGTCAGGAGGGGTTGTTGCTGGCCACGTTTCCTAGGCCGGCCAGATGCATGTCCACCTTAGCTTCCACTGGATGAAAAATTTCAACCGCGGGTCTTGGGGAGTCGAAGGAGCGGGAGAAGGGTGGAACGCCGGGGGGTAATTTGCGAATCGTCAGCCAGGTTTCCTTAATAGTGCTTATCTCGCCTAGGCTAGAAAGCCCCACGCATCAAGGCGCAGCAAGCTTGAATCAGTCCAATATCAACAACGGTCGCACCAATCAGCTGAGACCAGTCCTGCCGTTTCTGTATAGCATCCATCCGTCCGGTCGGCTGCAGGACCGTCGTGTTCCACGATGGGGCCGCGCGTTGATACATCATTGGACCTCGCCGATGGATGCGCTAGATGAATGAGTCTGACCTTTGAATCCTGAATGCCCTCCAGCTCGTTTGGGAGTTTGGAATTAAAGTAGCGTTAGACGATGCGGGGAAACGGGGCTATTGAAGACTCTATTTTGACTATAAGCGCAGCGGCCAAGACCTTATTTTCACTTCGCTCGTCCAACCTCAGCAGCTTTCTGAACACAACAACATCATGTCCAAGACGTTGGTATCACGAAACCTCCAGCTGTCATGCGGATGTGACAAGAATCCAGGGTACAAGCACGGGAAGACAAGCTTGACAGGTCGCAGGGTCCTCTCTGGGCCGATGCGATGTGCCAATCTCAGCCGTGCTGTGTTGCCAAGCGGCGCGTACAGCGCCAAGCAAGCCAAAAGTCTGAAGTTGAGTTCTAGGCACCTGGGCATCTAGGCATTCTCCTATCTGACTTTGCACGCACGCAATCTGTTCCTTTTTTCGCCTGCTCCTATGATCCAGTCCGCTATCACTTCATCGCATCGCTTCCATCTACCATTTTTACAGGCTGGAGCATTCCAGATCATGAGCTGCAACAACCCTTCGGTGCTGCCGGGTCCCCAGTACCCACCGGCCACCAGATCCAGCCATCCCTATCATGTCGCCGTCGACCGATGGCGTTCAGCTTGGGGCCGGCGGCAGCAGATCGATCATCTGCCTAGCTGCCAATTCCCATAAGCATCTTAAGATGCAGCAATCATGCGTTGGCGCACGAAGTCTCGCATACAAACATCCTGGCTTCCCATTCGCAGGCAGAATGCTAGATTCGGGCGGGTAATGGCCACATGGCTATCAAAGTGCCCAGGCGGCATTCCACTGGCTTGCGTCCAACAGTCTTCTTGTGATGCAGTTTGCTGACGGGAAGATCAAGGCCTCTTTCCAGTTCCTGCGCTGCACTCTGACTGCAGCTGTTCCTTCCTGGGGCTAAGTTTTGATATTGTCGTACAGACTCCATGCCATTTGAGTTTTCTCGTTTCTAGCTAGGTGACCGGCAGGTGCAGTCTATTCGTTTCGCTCTCTTGTGGTAAGAAATATTCTGTTCTGGACCCCATCGTTTCGCAGCTCGGTTGGTGCTATTGTTGTTTGCTTAGTGCTGCTTAGCAGATGTCATCCTTGTTCTATCTACCATCCTCCAATAATTTCCCGAAGATTGATAGTCCGTCACATAGTGGTGGACTTTCCCTGCTCCGATCAGCCATCGGGTGCCACCCACGGATTCTGCCACATGCCTTAAAAGTTAGCTCTGGAGTCGCCAAGCTCGACCATTCTTTGCCATTAGCCTGTAATACTCCATCCAATTCAGCAAACATGGACCTTCTCGAAGCAAGGCGACTCTTGGCACGTATCGGTTCTGCGGAGGTTCCTTCCAAGAAGGCCTGTCCTCCGTTCAAGCGCATGAATCCGATGACGGGAGAGAAGGCTCAACCTTGCGAGGATGAACTGGGGTAGAATCCCACGACGGTGAGCGGGCGGTCGCATCTATAAGATCCACCCCATCCACCAAGAGCCCCTCTACCCCAGATTCTTCTTCCTCGCGTCCTCTAACGAAAGCTCGAGCCAGCGGTCAACGGTCAGTTCAGCTTCGACTATAAGATCCGGGGCCCCGCAGGAGAGAAGAACCCCAACACCACAACAGCCTCACCTCACCTTCACTCTCACCGGTCTTTGCCATTGATTTGCCCAACATGGCCACCGAGGGGAAACAGGTCGTTGCTGTTGAACGAGAGGAGAGCAGTGTCTCAGATGTTTCTCCTACTCCAGACTACGCAGGCAAGGAGGTCCATACCGTCGCCTCCACCGAGGAAGAGCCCCAATTCGACGAGAAGGCCACCAAGAGACTGATCAGGAAAATCGACATCACCCTCATTCCCTTCCTCGCACTTCTGTAAGTCATCTCACCTGATGACAACGAGGCACATGACTAACCGGACGACAGCTACCTGCTTTCTTTCCTGGACCGAACCAACATTGGCAATGCCCGTCTGGCCGGTCTCGAAGCGGACCTCAACATGAATCCCAAGAGCTTGCAGTACAACACTGCACTAGCCATTTTCTTCCCTTTCTACGTCGCTGCTGAGATTCCGTCCAACATGATGATGAAGAAGACGAGGCCTTCTCTTTGGATTCCTTTCATCATGGTCTGGTGGGGTCTTATCTGCTGCTTGATGGGTCTTGTCACGAACTACGGTGGTCTCCTCGCTGCACGTGCCGCTTTGGGTATCGCAGAAGGTGGTCTGTTCCCCGGTGTCACCTTCTACATCACCATGTGGTATCGCCGCCATGAATGCGGTCTCCGCATGGCCATCTTCTTCTCCGCCGCTACCGCAGCCGGTGCCTTCGGTGGTCTCCTCGCCCGTGGTATTACCGAGATGAGCGGTGTTGGTGGCCGCTCTGGTTGGGCCTGGATCTTCATCCTTGAAGGCATCATCACTCTCGGAGTTGCCGTCGTCGCCTTCTTCGCCATGAACGATTATCCCGACACCGCCAAGTTCCTCAACGATAACGAGAAGAAGGAAGTTGCCCGTCGTCTCAAGCTCGACCGAAGCCATTTGGCCGACGAATTCAAGCTGAAATTCGCCATGGATGCGCTCAAGGACTGGAAGATCTGGGTTCACATGTTCATCACCATCGGCATCTACACTCCCCTTTACTCCATCTCGCTCTTCCTGCCCACCATCGTCAAGAGTCTCGGCTATACCAACAACACCGCCCAGTTGATGACCGTCCCGCCCTACGTCGTTGCCTGCTTCTTCTGCATCAGCGGTGGTTTCCTCGCTGACCGCTTGGGCCAACGTGGTATCTTCATGATTGGTTTCAACATCTTGGCGTATGTATCTGTCTGCCCAGCATGTCTGACAATCGCTAACCTGAATCAGTATCATGGGTTTCGCTATGCTTCTCGGTTCCAACAACAACCACGTCAAGTACGCCGGCTGCTTCTTCGCCGCTTCCGGTATATACCCCAACGTTCCTCAGGGTGTCGCCTGGAACGGCAACAACATCGGTGGCTCCCTCAAGCGTGGTGTCGGTATCGCCATGCACGTCGGTTTCGGTAACCTTGGTGGTGCCATCTCCGGTTTCATCTACCAGAGCCGACACGCTCCCCGCTACGCCCAGGGCCACGGCACCCTCATCGGCACGCTCACCATGTCTTCCATTCTCTCCATCTGCATGACGTTGTACCTCCGAAGGGAGAATGCCAGGCGCGATCGCGAGTACAAGGCACCTTCCGAGTACACCGATGCGGAGAAGGATGCTGAGCGCGAGAAGGGTGATAATGCCACCTTCTTCCGCTACACCGTTTAGAAGACTGCTTTCTCTGGCTGAGACTTTGCTTTCAACGTTATTTACCCGTTACTCATAGAGGCGGTGCCCTTAGTAGGCTGGCTTTAGCGTTTATTGTCAAATGTAGTTTCTCCAAAATCAGGAGTCGGCAGAGTGTGGCCTCTCATCGAGCTATCCTGCTGATGCACATAGACTTGAATACACTACCTTGAAAGTCATTACCGTCTTCGTTGGGTGATCCTGTGCTAACAATTTTTGCCCTCGCAACCTATCATACCCCAAAAACCTTAGCTCTAGACTCACAATCTCTCCTGTTCGAGTTCACGTCATGTTACCCAAGGTTACACCAACAGGCCCGTTGTGCGTTCCTTCAGAAGAATTTCTCAGACAACCCCTCCAACCTCACACTCATCCCATCCAGCCTCAAGCCTCGAATTGGAAATACCACTTCTCTGGACCACCGGCAATCCCTGACCCATGAGCATTCTCCGCCCCTGCCATGACCACGCCAAATCCTCCTGGTAAGCCAGCGAACCCCTTTCATAGAAGTTGACGGAGATGAGTGACGGTAGAGGAGGGTAAGATCACGTGAACTACGGAGGGAGAGGATCGATAGCGTGATGCCTCGGTGCCTCGGTACACTTCTCCACGCTTTGGCATTTCAAGCGCCCACCAAGGTTCATTGGTGGCATGACGAGAAGCACGCCGCCCTTTTCCATGTAGAACTCTCACGGATATCCATCAGTGATGCGCTCAGTAGTACTGAAGGGCTGTGATGACGGTTGATGATGCACAGAGGTTTGGACGTGCTGCTCCCCGCCTCGATCAGCACTGATCGACAGGCCCCGCTTTGTACAACGCCCTTAATCGGACTTTTATTATCATAACGGTTTTCTGCGAACGTTCGGGTCATCTTTCTTCATCATTCTGCCTATCGAAACTGGTATGTTACCAGAATGAAACCGTTGGGTAGGTTGACAGCTACAAGTGCATCTGGAGCGCTAGCGCCATCCTCGATGTACTCAAGCACCATTGAGAGCGATAATACAACGCGGCTTTCTAAGAAGACGTCCGAATAAGGCCATGATCAGTGGGTCCGGAAGAGGGTAAGTAAAACCACAAATGACCAGGATTGACGCAATGGCTGCAAAAGTAGCCTCAAGATCCGCACTTTCGCGATGGAAAAGTGGTTCTTTCTCGCCTTAAGGTTATGCGCATTCGCATCTTTCCAACCTGTTGCACACCAGCTTGAGTCTTTCATTCTGCGAGCTTGAAAAAGCTTCGCCTGTAGTATATTCATTGCTTCATTGGTACATCGTAAGATCACGCGATAACCACTAGATCATCTAAATTCTCTTATTGGCTCTCCTTTTGAAGTTAGCACTCATGGAAGGTGAATATTATGCCTCTATCCTATCTCCAAACATCGTATCTCATCTATAATAGAAGATGCACGATCCATGTCCTCCTCGTCTGACGCTGGTCGACGCAGCAAGGATATCCAAAGGAGCCACACCAAGTCCACCCACTCTACCAACCAACCCCAAAGAACGCAGACCACCCAATCGGCAAGACACCATCCCTTAGAAACAACGTTCACCTCAGACACCCAACGCCAGGAGCGTCAAGAAGCTTCCGAACAGGGACAACGGCAACAGCAGTTACGCGAGTTTGCTGAAAATGTGCATGTTGATCCGGACTACATCATTGAGAATCCCTGGTATGGGCAGCCACCGCTCTATCCGATCTTCAGCTTGAACAAACCGTTCCCGCACACCGTTCGACAGCAGAAGGAGCAGCAAGAGCAAGAGGAGCAGCAGCAGCAACAGCAGCAGGATGAGGACGGACAGGAGCCGGACTTGGAGAGAGGTGATGCCAGGACTCAATCCACGCAACGGCAGGAAGCACAAGATGGTGAGCAGTACGACGAGTCGATGAAGTATAGTGAAGGTCTCGAAGCCTGGACCACCGAGCAAGATGACTTTGGCGCGGATGCGCAGAATCGAAAGACACGAACCCAGCAACGGAGTAGTAGTCGGACAGCTGTTGAGAATGGTGGCACGAAGAGCCGCACGCGGACCAAATCTTCCAGTATAGGAGAGAAGCAACCAGATGAGGAGCAGGAAGACGAGCAACAGGAGGACCAGCAAGGTCCTGAAACAGACAATTGGGACGAGATGCGCAATACCTGGGCGCGTTTCCGGGCTCGGCACCCCGAGGCTTTCGGGGAGTTCCTGGCCATGACGATAGCAATGACCATGGGGATCTCCGGCTCCCTAGCCGTCCAGCTCGGAAGTCCCGACTACGGCAACCAGGTCACCGTAGCCATGGTCTGGGGCTTCTCCTTCATGGTCGGCATCTACCTCGCCGGTGGTGTCTCCGGCGCACAGCTCAACCCAGCTGTCTCCATCGCCTTGTCCCTCTTCCGCGGCTTCCCCCCACGTCGATGCTTAACGTACATAATCGCACAACTCCTAGGCGGGCTAGTGGCAGCGGGTATAACATACGGCATCTTCCACGACGCAATCCACACCATCGACCCCCAACTCACCCCGGACATGACCGGCTCCGCCTTCTACACCATCCCCAAACCCTTCCTCAGCACCACCAGCGCGTGGTTCTCTGAATTCCTCTCCGCCGCGGTCCTCATGTGCGTCATCCTCGCCTTGGGAGATGACCAAAACGCGCCGCCTACGCAGGGCATGGGGGCGTTCATCTTGGGTGTGTTTATCAGTGTGCTGATGCTTTCGATTGGGTTTGGCACGGGGCCGGTGTTGAATCCGGCAAGGGACTTTGGGCCGAGGCTTGTGGCGCTGGCGGTGGGGTATGGATCGCAGACGTTTGTTGGGGGTGGGTGGTGGTGGCTTTATGGTGCTTGGTAAGGAAATGTGTTGATTTGATGCAGGGGAAAGGTGCTAACTAGTTGCTAGGGCTGCTCCGATTGCTGGGACGTGTGTTGGGTGTGTTTTATATGATACCTTCATCTTCGTTGGGAAAGAGTCGCCGATCAACTATCAGTTGCCGAGTCGGCGGGAGATGATGCGTAGTGTTAGGAAAAAGGTGTCGAAGAAGAGGCGGAGCGAATGAGATTTGCATGGTTTCTGGTGTTTCTTAGGAATAGGTGCACACTTACTTATCTGGAGTTGAGACCACTCGCATGTTGCATCTGCAGGTTGGCACTGTTCATGACTTTAAAAGATTCTGGCATCAGCTCTTGTGGTTTTGGGCAGCCGGGTTGCGAGTAATTGCAGGACTCTGTTGATGATCATGGCTTGGGTTGCTTTGATAGCATCATCGGCCTACACAATCAATACCTTGATAACATACTCATTCTCAAACAGCCTTCGTTGATCAGGACGGTGATTGTTCGGTGTTGTTTCCCTGGCTTCTGCTTAGATCACTGATGTGGTGAAGAGAGGCCCTTCCTGCCTCAGGCAGACGCATCGTGACGTTGCTGCCTTGACGCGTGAAATGTGAAGTACTAAACTCCAAACATCAACCACTAACGAACATCTTCCTTCAACCACAACCACAACTTCTTAGAACCAAACATCAGTCTCACACGCACTTCGTCTTATGGACATCTCACTCTCCAATGAAGACTTATTGTAAGGTCTTGTTTGTACGTTTCCTACATGACAGGAATCTGCATTTCACCCAATAATGCAGTTCGCAATGCAGCCGCGTGCTCCTTTTCCGATTGACAGATTGCCAAACGAATTGTTGATAAATGTCTTCTCGCAGGTAAGCAACCGGTGTTCTCTGTCCTCAAGTGGCTAAGCTAACGATACAGCTGCATGAACTGGATCGAACGTCCTTGCAATCATGGAGCTGCGTTAGTCACCGATTCTATTGGCTCGCAGTACCTATCTTGTATCGTGATGGAATTACGATTCAAAGTTATGGAAGTCAGGAAAGTGAGGAAAGTGAGGAAAGTAAGGGAGCGCTCGGTGCAGTCCTTGAGACAGATTCCTGCATCCCTTCTTTCGTCTGGCACGTCACGTTTCGGAAGCTTCCTGCGTACGATCTACCCTTCGAAGATCCATTCCTCTTGTTCATCGAGCGAGCGGTGAACCTGAAGACGCTTACGCTCGACGGAAACTTCTACGTCCCACATGAGCTTCTCGAAGCAATTGGATGCTTCCTTCCGTACGTCAAACTGACCGTGTTAGCAAAGCGTGCGTATTCAAGCGTAGAACCTGATGAGCGAGAATTAAAAGGGTTCTCGTCACCGCAACTGTACCGCTTTGTGTGCCGAGAGGTTCCCAGAAGACCTGGTGGCCGTCTGAGTACTGGAAGTGCTGGGGTGATCAAGAGAAATATTTCCGGGATCATCAAATCTTGTGGTAACCTGAGGAAGCTCGAATTTCTCGACCTGGGAGACACCAAGTGTGTCGAGCTCAACTTGAAGCCATCCGACAGGTTACCGAATCTAGGAACGCTCTCTTTTGCACGATTTTCCCGCCACGCAATGAAAGTTTGGAAAGAAGCAGTCGGCTGGAACATACTTACCGAGCTCAACATTGATAGGCTCGGATGTCTTTCGGTACTGAACGGTTGTGTCCCATCGCTCAGATCTCTTGTCTTACGTGGTGAGGCCATAAACCTTGACGCGCTCGACAATATTGTTTTCAAAGCACCATTGATTAACATCGGACTTCATGAGCTTTTACATAAAGGTGCTACGTCCGGCCTTCCCTTGAAGTTCCTTTCTCAATACAGCAGCAGCCTTGCAGAGCTGGTGGTTTTCCCAGATCCGGAGAAGGAGCTCGAGATATGGTATCTGACAAGTGGCCTTAATAGTGTCTGTCCTAACATTCAGAGGCTTGCTGTAGTCGTGTGCTACTTCGACGACGCTCTCACGCGCAATGAAGGCCTCAGCACGTTGTCTGGCCTGGCTCACCTAGACGAGGTCATTTTTCACATAGGCCCACCGGTTGACCCATACGCTTCCCCTTCGTTATGGCAGGGATGCTGGACGGAATCAGAACTTATTAATTCACTGTCAGAGAGCGACATTATCACGATGTTCAGATTTCTGCGGAAGAGGACCATGGCCCCAGCACTTTCCTGTATGGCAATCATTCAGCAAAAGGACACGTACTGGGAGAGGAACAGCTTCCATAAGTTGAGGTCAACAACGCCAATCTTTCTCTGCCGCAGAAACGAAGAAGGCGCACATACTGTAAGACTACCTATGACACACAAAAGATCATTGGCGCAAAGACTTTCGGAGGAGGCATGCTTCGCGGAGAGGTCGCTGAGGCCTTTTCGCAGGGCATATCCTCGAGCCAATAAGTTTGATCTGGTATGGACTGCTGAACTATTAAGGTCCGGATCTGGCTGGCATATCGAAGACTTCGACTTTTTGCAATACGATTCCTATCCTATCCCTATCCCCCTTGATCGTGGTCTCGTCGAAGATGCTCGCAGTAGCAATGAAGCAGTCAACGAAAGCACTAGAAGGATGATTAAAGGCGAACTGGACTTTCTCTGGATGAGGGCCTACTACGTTCAAAAGCATGGTGCTAAGCGGTTCTTGTATGACATCCTTTATAACGATAAGCGATCAACTGGCTGGAACAACCACGGAAATCAGCGCTTGGCATAATCAGTTGCGCTTCTCGGCGCTACTGCTCAATGAGCTGTGGATGCGAGCATGCATTTGACTGGTGACTTTTCAGGTAAAGGGAGCAGCTCCGGTGAGTGAGACTGGCTCACCTTGGACGACAAGGTCGCTCCCGACTTTGCGCTCTTAGATTCTTTTATCCTCTTACTTTTCCTTGCTTCTGCGCAATCCATATCGGGTTTGCTTTTCTGTCTTCGAGATATCATGGCCATCAGTGCTGTGGAACCCTAAGTATGCTAGCTCATTCCACCGTTTAAAACTCAAAGGTATCGAAGCTTTGCAGTTATTCACTTGCATGTCTCTGCTGGGTCTATGTCCTGTGTCCTTAACTGTAGCCGTCCCA
Source organism: Floridaphiala radiotolerans (assembly GCA_022813185.1). Taxonomy (NCBI): domain Eukaryota; kingdom Fungi; phylum Ascomycota; class Dothideomycetes; genus Floridaphiala; species Floridaphiala radiotolerans. The sequence continues at coordinate 73,986 of JAKLMZ010000051.1, read as the reverse complement.
TCTATTGTGGTACTCTCTATACCCTCTCGGTCAATGTGTAAGTATTCAGCTGCCGTGCTTCCAAAGCTTCGACAAGATGCGCTTCCTCCTCTTCGATAGCTTTCGCCCATTTGGCCCGGAGCTACCAGAACACGACACCGATTGAAACCGACCAGGCTAGCACTAAGCATCACCGATGCATGATAAGGCAGACACAGGGCAGACAGAGGGCAGACCAAGGCAAAATCACAGACCCACCCCCTCGGTAGCCAATCAAAAGTGATTAGCGTGGCACACAAGACCCGTGACGACCTCCCGTCTTCACCTCAAAGCCTCGCACTTGATTCACTTTGAAGCATTGCAGCTTGTGAAGTGTTCAACATCCTTGTAGTCTAAGCGATGCGCAATGGCAGTGTTGGAAGAGTTCACCGGCATGACAAATGAATGCTTCGAAAGCCTTCCGGTATCGCCTCTCTCGTGCTCATCTGCAGCATCAGTCATGGCGCAAGAGGAGATGATACCAGATGCTAAGTGGCAATCGAACGGGAGACGTTGTGAGTATTGAGCGTCGCGAATGGGGGTTCCACGCTCATATGTCGAGGTTCCTCTCAAACTAGCCCCAAGGCGAGAGTCTTTGATTTGAGCGACTCGGAGAATGATACACACACCCGTCGAGCACGGTTTCAAGACTCTAGGCATTGGACGCGTAAGAAGCTCGTCAGAAGATAAGACCTTGTATTGACTCGCGCGTAGCTGAAGCATATCCGAATGGATATCGAAGGCTAGCCGCTTCTAATGCAAGTGACCCGGGATTCATGCTCTTCAGAGGGTTCAAGTACGTACATGTGCGGCTTCTTCTGGAACTGCAAGGCGCTGTTGCTGCGCTTGAAAGGGAATTGGAAGAGCTAGATGATGCAGATGTTGACGAGGAGCATCATCATCATCATCATCACCCAGAGCCACGATCATGGGCAAGGGATAAGTTCCAGTCTAGTGGGCCGGTCGACCAAGGCAAGAAGACAAGACAGACGGTGGTCCGTGAGTTGTATGAGCAAGTGACGCAATATGGTGAGCTTGTCTGTTCCTCTCATGTAGAGAAAGCTTAGAATAACGCTCGTTGCACAGATGATCTGTTGATTAAGACAAGAGAAATCGGACGCCTCCCAGCGCCATCGGGCCGTGACAGTATGGGCATGCGGAGTTGGTTCGACCGCTGTGAACCAGCCGCGAAAGAAGAAGGGCGCTGCACTCACCATAAAGAGGAAATGATCAGCCTCGCGCTTCGGGACGAGCCAACTCGTCGTGAAGCATGGATTGGGGAGGTACTCCAGAAACTCGACCGCGGGCTGATGAAAGTAACAAACGTCTGGAGACCGGCGTATGCAGCGCAACTGATATTTTTCGAAAGAGTGCTCTTTACTAACAACCTGATCGGCCTGGTCCTCGAGCCCACCTTATACTACCCCTTTAGGCGGGTCAAGAAGCTACTCAACGTCTCTACAGCAATCTTCCTCGCCTTCCTCTTCCTCACTCCTACCCTCATGGTACACCATCTAACCAATCTTGCAATACACCATCACAGCAAGCTCCAAGTTGAACAATGGGCCACCATCGGCATCATGCTTGTCTTCACGCTGTCGTTCTCCATTGCTGTGTTGTTGTTCACTAGAGCGAAGCAGCATGAGGTACTTGCCGCTAGCGCGGCGTATTGCTCCGTTCTTGTCGTTTTTATCGGCCATACACAACCGAGTTAAAACATACTTATAGGGAGTGGGGTGGAAGTAGAATTCTGTACGGAGCTGTGGGATTGAGTTGACTGTAGTAAAAGCTTGTGTGGCGAGGTTTGGGTGGGAATGCTGGTATCATGTACCTACCGTAGCGGCGAAGGGATAGAGAAGAACAGTACATCACGATCTTGCAATGTGTTACATTGCTATTGGCCTTCAGAACTACCAACTTTACGGCAGAAATCTAACTCACCATGTAGGTGCTGGGACTATTTTGAATCGCAAGCAACCGACGTAAAAGATTAGTTGTGGTAAGCATTGAGAATCAGTCGACATCAAGCATGAAGGGGCCAACGAATAACACGCTCTCGTTATCATATCCCGTCCCGTTCATTAAAGTATTGCTACTTCCGCAAAGAGCCGTCTCCCATTACAGGACATGCGCCGAATATTCAACTTTCAGCAAGCATCTACCCTTACATCATCCAGGTTCTCACAAAGATAGATTAGGCAACGTAGATTACCCAACCGCACCACTGACACAGAGCCGGCCCCCCTGATACTCCCAAAGCAACTCGACCAAGTCATGACCGTAGAACAGAAGGTTCGCCCCCCTTGAACGATGCTACCCGGATCCACCTTCCAAATACTGACAGACGCGCGTGCTTGGCCACCGTAATGGAGCCTGTACCAATCCTCCCCTCCTAGTGCTCCCCTCACTCGCACTCTGTGACGAAGACGATGCATAGGCACCAACGATTTCGGCAATAAGATTGTCAAGATGCCCCGAAGTATTGAAGGTTGCGGAGGCAGGATTGCCCTACTGCTCAGAGGTGGTCGATATAGCACCTTTCAAACGGCTGAAGCACCTCAACGGGAGGCGGATCGGTTGAAGGCGATGTCGATGTCCCTCCTAAAGCAAGACTTGCATTACTGCCGGTTGTTTCCGCTTGGTGGACGTTGATTGTAACGCCGTCCCCGCCACCAGAAACCACTCATCACCATCAAGCAATATGCACAGTAATAGATCCACTCGACGTATCCGCCTTCAGCGAACTCCCCCCCTTCCCTCTCTTCGCCTTCACATAGTTGATACTCCCCCGATGCCCCCGTTCAACATCCTCCAGATCATCCGCGTCAACATTCAGCGAGCCACTCCGAGAGCTCAGGGACAAGCTGCCTTCCCACTGGCCAGGATAGTACAAATTCAGCGACCCCGAATTGCTCGAGTGCGAACTCCTCATATTCCTAATCGCGCTAGTTGGATTCTTAAACGGCTCAAGGATACGAACATCCTGCGAGCCCGAACTCGTCGACGTAACGAAGCTAGACGCCTCCTCCCCACCCGCAAAAGGCAGGACCCTCGCAGAAATCTGCCCAGAGTTGGTCGTAATCCTCGTCGCGCTCCCGTGGATAAAGCTGCCCGAAACCCTGCCCGAGCTCGTCTCCGTCCGGACCTGGTACTCGCGGTCGGGGATCTCGTCGCCGAAGCCGACGACGGGCATGTCGACGTCGACGCTCCCGTCGCGGGTGACGCAGCTGAAGAGGGCGGGTTTGGGTGCATCTTTGTTAACGGGTTTTGGGTCGACGGAGATGGAGACGGAGCCGGAGCGGGTGCGGACGGAGAGGAGGTCGTAGAGGGAGTAGCGGCCGTCGACGGGGGAGTCGCGGACGTCGATTTTGGTTTCGCGCGAGGCGAGGTTCGCTGCGGAGAGGCTGCCGTAGACGAGGGTGAGTTCGGTTTGGTTGGAGATGAAGGAGTGGAAGTCGGAGGCGAAGCGGAGGTTGAGGTTGGCGGAGGTGATTTCGAGGTTGCTGAGGTTGACTTCTGGCTTGACGAAGACGCTTGCTTGGATGGACAGGCATGGCTTTAGAAGGGGTGAGAGTCGACCTTTCTTGTAGCTTGGGGTGTTGATGACTAGACCTTCCTTGGTCCGTACAACATGTGGTGTTTCGATCTTCAGAGTGGACGTGGTTCGCATATCCAAAGCAACGACAATATCCGCAGTCTGGTCCTTCCATGCGCTGCTCACCGAAATGTCACCATAAATGCCGCCGAGAAGGTTCTCGTCCTGTTCCACAAATTCGAGAAGCGAAAAGTCAGTGATGTCGTTGAACTCATACAGCGTCATCTCCCCAGCTGACTGTAAACCATCAACACGACAATGCGCCGGTAGATTAACCCCTCGATCAGGTTCCGGCCTAATCAAGACCGGGTTCGAATCATCATGCTACACACCACAGTCAGCGCTACCCCACAATCACCAGACGTAACCACTCACCTTAGGCTCCCTAAACGTAGAAGCCGAAAACACCACCGCCAACACAACAAACACCACTATCCCCGCCACAACCTTAATAACCCTCCTTATGACCGGGGCGCCCCGTCTCACCCATCCGTCCCACTTCCGCTCTCCGCTCCCTGCTCCACTCTCGACATCCATGTCCCCACCCATGCTCTGCGGCGGCATCCCGTCTCTGAACACATTCCCTCCAAGCAGTGGCGCTCTTGCCCCGTCGTCAACGGTGCCATACCCCGCCTGTGAGTGTCCTTCGCCGTAATGCCTATCCCTGGTAGCAGCTTCGTAAGCCGGCGGCGGGGGCTCTCGTTCAACCAACGGCGTGACCTCCGACCATGACGTTATCCGCCTCAAGGCTGTCCTCGGCGACTGCTGCGAAGACGAGGAAGGCTGCTCTTCGGCTTCAAGCGTTAGTGGTCGTTCGCTTTCTGCTTCGTGTTGTTGTCGTTCCTCGGCTGCTTCCTGAGCCTTTGATGAGGAGGCTTCGGCGGAGGTGGTGTTGGAGGGTTGTACGTAGAGGTCTTGGGGGTGGTTGCGCTGGGAGAAGTAGCCGTCTGTTGGACTTAGCTCTTCTGAAAGGGATTCGGTGTCGACATTCTCGTCGCGGTCGTTGCGGTCGTTGCGGTCGTCGTGGTCGGAGTCGTCGTAGTCGCTTTCGTAGATGCCTGAGTTCATCGTTGCGCGGGGTATAGCTGGCCTGGTGTACAATAGAGAGATGCGACGAAAGAGAGAAGAAGAAGTTGATTGAGATGCAATACCTATACCTTCGAAGTCATATCCTACGACTCACCTTAGCTTCGCTCCTTCATACGGTACATCGTTCTCAGCCAATGCGAGGCTCCAAACCCATGATAGATTAGCACTGATTGCGCGTCTCCCACAGGGTCTCCTGCAGCGCATCGGAGCTTGAGCAGCCCTTTGGGCAACGGGGACGGGTTGTATGACATGAGGGGCTGTCCAGTGGTTGCGGTGGCCAATGACAGGGGTTGCGATCCTTCTAGCTGGAAACGCCCAATCGCTTAGCGCAGGCTTGTCGTGATAAGCTTGATCTTGTATCGACCTGCCCTATTCTGAACGTTCAGCATTTGTACCGGTATCAATCGTTTCTCCCGTCACGTCGGTAGTGAGAGTGGGCACAGTGGTTATTGATGAGGGTTAGGCTTGGATGACTATCTGGCCGGTGAGCCCTGCACTCGTCGAGGCATGGTTGTAGCAGGTTGGTAGGTGTAGCCTTCGTGAGCTTTGGAGCATTATAAGGAATTTTACTTTGTGCTAGCGGAGGGACGCTCTAAGGTGGGATGGAAGTGAGTTCCAAACCGGGTTGTTGATGCCTGGTTTAGTGGAATTTGCTCAAGAAGACGTTCATTGTACTTATCGTAACGGACAAAAGCCGGTGGAAGTAAACCAAGAGTGAAGGCAATTGCTGATACATGTCATAAGATGGGAACAGCTGCATGGCCATCCCTTACTAAATAGTTATACATCGTTGAACTCAATAGGCGGCGAACATCTGACCAGTCAAATGCTCACAGAGCCTCTATCAAAAGGACTTTCCAGCCTCAACCCTACCACCACTTCAACGCGCAGACATCATTAGACATAAACCTCTAAGCATGTTAAACTTCCAAGCCCAACAGGCAAGCTCCTCTACCGGCCCAACAGCCCTAAATCACTCCACTCCACTGGTACTTCCACTCCTACTGCCAGTCGCTGGCGTCCCTGGTGGTAGGGTTAATATCGCGCTCCTCTCTCTACTCCCCTCCCTCGAACTGTCTCCTTCTCCTCCTCCGATCCTCCCACCATTGACTAGCCTCTCTCTAACCTTCCTGTTCAGGCTCGCCGTCCTTCCCAGCGCAGAGCCGGCTCCCGAGCGAGCGGTTGCAGTATACTGGCTCAGGCTCGCAATACGCTGTGCTCGCTCTTCAGCCGCATTCGGGGTATTGTGGTGGCTAATGGTAGATGCGCGCTCGAGACCGATGTCTGTTCGGTCGGGTGGTGGCGCGGAGCTACGGTCGAGGTAGCGTCTGCGGTCTGTATCGCGGAGGAGGCTTGGTGAGTGGACGGTGCCTGGCGAGTTGGAGGAATCAGTTGCCGTGCCAATTGTTGAGCCGGCAGAGGAGGGAATGTAGCTTCTGCGGCCTGAGATGGACGTGGAGTAGTGGAGGGACGACTGCTGCGATTGAGCGTGTGGCGGTGGGAACGAAGCTGATTCTGAGGTGGCTAGCTGCGACGTGTAGTCCCTAGAGAGGCGGTTGGCTCGGTTTTGCGCTCGTTGTCCAGCGGTTGTAGACGGACGGAGACGGACGCTTCCGACGCTGCCGATCTCTGTCATTGCTCGTGATGGTGCACGAAGTGTGGGGTCCTCTTCAAGGGAGTAGTGATTGTTGATATTCAAATGAGCAGGCCGGCGTTCGGCTTGTCGGGTGCGGAGGAGGCTGGTGCCTGAGCGGTAACGGTCTGCTACAGGATCCTGGATTTGCGTAGGCGTCGTACTTTCGTACCCGGGACGAAGATGCGAGGTAACTTCCCTGGGGCTGCCAACATCTGCTCCATGTGTTGGGCCGCCATTCAGACCTAGTAAGCTAGTTCTACGCTGCTCAATGCGGTTCAGTGCTCGACTCGGCGATGGCCGTGGTGGGTCTGTTTCCAGGTCGTCACTACCGCGCCGTGACTGACCGTACTGAGCAACAGACGGACTCTCCAATCCCTTCGACATAGGCGTACCCCGCAGACTTACGCTCGTTGATCGGGGAAGAGGCTTCAACTGTTCGACGGTGGGATCTGGCATGGGCTGTGCGACGGCTTCCGACTTGATGTCACAGAGGGCGATGGTGAGCTCTGTGAGACTGCGACACAGGTTGTCTGCCTTTCGTCGGACCTGACGATCAGTCACCGTGGCACCATTGATGATGGAAGCGGCCGTGAATGCGGTGCCCTGTGGACCTGCTGCGCTTGTCATTGTAGCCAGGGCGAGGGCATCTGCTGCTGTTGCCTCGAGTGGTCTATACATGATGGGGCTAAGCAGTGTTTTCGCCTTGGCTAGCGCGCTGTGCAGATTGGGATGGATGTTTGCGGCGGCCGGTCCACCAATTGTACCGTCGGCGGGAGGTTTGTTTGCGTTGCGTACCTGCCTAGGGGACGACGATATCGTCGTCATTGTTGTGGTTGCGGTTCTAGGCCTTTCGCCTGACGCGTTGGATACAGCTGCGCCAGATGTCGCCGGCATCTTGCCTGTGAGCTCTAGCTTACGAATGCGTGATTTCAGCTCGTCAAGCTCGTCCCAAACTGTAGAAGGCGCGGTGTTGGAATCTACCGACTCTGTGCCGTCTGCTCTGTAAAGAGCCGACGTAGCCGGCTCCTGTGGGGGATCCAACTGCGGTATCGAGTCGTAGTTCGATGAAGCGACGAGATTCGTGGACTTGTTGGTATAGGTTCGAGTCTGAGAGGTGTGGTGAGAGTTGGGGATGGACGGACGCCGCCTGCCGTACTGTGGGATCTCGGGCGAAACCCTCTGCGGTTCGCTGCCTGATCCAGAAGCTTTGGAGGTGAAGCTTGAGTGTTGCCTCTCAGGCGAGAAGTTACCAGGTGACTGCTCTCTATAATGCCTCGAGTTGAAGCCGGGGGAGGCGAGGGCCGAGGCTCGTCTATAGTGACCTACGCCGTTGTCGAGCCCACGAGCGTAATGTTGTGAGCTGTGTGCGAAGGGTTGACCGCTTGAGCTTGGTCGCGGCAAAGGAGATGCGTAGGTGTTTTGAGGTAATGATTGCCTTTGACCAGCAAGCGCTGTCCGAGACTGATCAAGGTTAGCTGCTGAACTTAAGCCATCACGTATATAGTTAAATACATACTCTTGGTTGAGGCCCCCGTCCTGTGATGGTATCCTCCCTCTGCTGTCTCCTGGCGTCCTCGGCTAGGTTGAGGAAAAGATCCTCGCTGCCACTCCGGGTCAAGCTATCGTCCGGACGCGAATCAGATTCCAGCGCTCGCTCGATGGCCTGCTCTTGGTCTCTGTCTGCGTAGTCACCGTTGGTTTCTGGTCCGAAACCGTGACCACCCGTCATTAGCCGTCCTTCGGCTCCACCGTCTCTCGAGCGAAACGAGTCGGTTCTGGACATTGATGTCGTAGCTTGATCGTGATGCAACCGGGTAGTGGCACTTGCGGGCCTCTCCTGAGAGTTGGTGCGGCGGCTGAGACTGCTGCTTCTGCTGAGAGCCCCGCCTGTACGCACGCTTGCCAGCCCCAGGGACTCCAATTGCTGTTGCTCAAAGGCTGTGTTTGTGGGCGTCTGCCTTTTCCTTCCCGAGTCAGACGAGTGAGATTTTCGCGTGATAAGCGCTGGAGGTGGACCGAGCGACGTCGCTATACCATGGCTGCTGCGCGATGCGGGAGGTTTCCTCGTAGGAGGAGAGCGAGGGCTTTCAGCTGATTTCGTAGAGTTTGGCTGAAGGTCGAAGTAGGATGCGGCGCCTCTGTTGGAAGTGGTGGAAGCTGACGAGGGGTCAAGCAGTGAATTGTTATGCGCGGTTCTTGGTGAAGAAGTTGCGTTTTCTGACGGTTGCAATCTTCGAGTGAATGTCGGTGAAAGCGTAGGACTGGCAACAGCAATTGATTGCGAGGAGAGCCGGCGTTTGCGTTGGTATGATGACGACGGGTTAGGACTTCGCGTATCCGCAGCTGTAGTACGCGCTCCTGCAGGAGAGGGCAGGTCGATATGGAGGTTGGACGAAAGCGATGGACGGTTCGCTGCTGAGACGGTCGCAGTGCTCAGCCGTCGAGTCTGAAGGGCTTGATTACGGTCGTAGGTAGAAGAAGGGCGGCGAACGTGGATGTTTTGGTTGATGATGGCGTTGTTTTGCTGCGAAATCAAGGTGGTTGAGGTTTCGGACGTGCATGTCGAAGGCTTCCCTGCCATATCCCTGGCCACCAGTGAATAGACTTTGACCGTTGCAGAACCATCCAGCTACCACAAACTCTGTTTAATAGATGGTATTCGCCTGGTCCCTCAGCAGTGTACGATTTTGCGATGGCTATCGAGAAACAGACAAGAAATTTCCCATTGTCCAAAAATCTCCGGTCCCGTAGGATGTCCGCATAAGGGGACCATGGGGTTCACTTTTGCAAAGATCGCTACTCCAGGGTTTCTCCGCCAAAGGTAATGCAGGACAAATCACACTCGCGTGTGATAGAGGGTGGAATTATGCGCTTCCGGACCTCCAGCACCGGGCCACGTTCTCTAGCTTTGGGGAGCGTCTGTTGCCAGATGTGCAGCAGCACGATTGGTGGTGGCCGGGTGCCACCGTGTAATGTGCCCTGAGAATATTGTTGTTGTCAAGCTTTCAGTCACAACGGTCTCTGATGCCGATTTACGACCAGGATGGATGTCCGGCAGCTATGGGGCTCATGGTCCTGTCCTGCTGCTTTAACAGTATCATCCTTCGAGACGAGTATGCTTCACGCAATGGATTGAAACGCTCTTCCAAACGGTTTACAGACAGGCAGACGAGCACAAGGGCAGACGTTTGTAACAAGTATTCTCCACGCCCCGGGCAGCTTCAGACCTGTCCTTGCTCGTGGCAATCGAATATTCGATAACAAGGTTCCGTTTACAATGTCTTCGGAGAGGAGAGCAGTAACAACAATCTCTAAAGCTTTCTCGTAGCTGTTCTCTACCCCTCATGTTTAGCCTACCTACTGCACGACTTCTCAGCGGTCCACTGTCAGTGCGTTGAACGGTCCCCTTGTCAGCGGTGCAAGGACCAGGGAGGATGTGTCGGAGACTTTGAGAAAACGTAACCGGGTTCGTCTCGTCCCCTCGTGATCTCAGAGATCTGCCGTAAGCAGCAAGGAGGCCAAGTCTTTGAGCGATCTGACTGGACTCTATCTTAGAGTAATTGTCTCAGGGCAATTCCTTTCATGTGGAAAGACATAAAGGCGAGAAAGGGTCATCTATAACTCTCTCCGCATATGACATGTGTTCTACAACCCGACCATGGAGCGGTGCTCATTGATTTTCGTACCGCTCTTGAAATGCTGACTGAACTTGTTGTCATGGAGACAATGTCGTGGTGACAGGAAACTTTCAGCTTCATGTACATGGATCGTTGCCGTCTCCTATGACGACGGCGAATTACCTTCTCATTGCATCACGGCTCCAATTGGTAGAGAGCATTGTCTGGGATTTCGTGCATGGCGCTCCCAGCTTCGTAATGGTTCATGTTGGTGGCGATCCCGGACCTGAGCACTCTGATTGGATCGAGGTCTTCGCGCGATGCTCGACCACCGTGTTCAATCAGCTTCGAAGGTCCTGATGTACGTACGGGATAGACAGCACGCGACGCACTTCAGCTGTCTGAACGATATGGAAAGAATCCAGAACCCCGGATGTAATTGTGATCGTGCGAGCTGTTACCGGGTCAGGATAGAATTGATCCAAAATGACAGGGAGGCACGATCGCCGCGGCGCCATGACAGGATGGTTATAGCGAGATGAGGATGTGCCGCAGCCCCTCAGATCTCTTTAGGGTTCGGCCAGCTTGGGCCGTACCCCGTAATCACTCATAGACTACGAGTAGTCAAGATGACAAGAAGACGTGAGAAAGCCGTGATGAAGCTGGCCAGTTGTAGAGATGCCGCCGTCAGCACAAAGAAGGACTGCTTCGGGGGAAGGTGGACGCGAACGGAGCACGCACAAACACGACGATGAGGCTCTTTCTTTGCGTTCCCATTTGCCGTGCCCAAGCAAAGAGCAGCAGAGAAAGTCCATGACAAAGAGTGGCCGTGGGCCGGAAGGGGACTGGCACGATTGGATGATGGCGCCGTCAGTGTTTCAGAGCTTCCCCAAAAATAGATTGGACGTGGGCCACGGTCCAGCCGAGGGGTTTCGCTCCCGGACTTTCTCTCAATCGCTCTCTCTCTGCGCTTCCTCTGCTCTGCTCTGCTCTGCGCTACTCTCTCATCGGCCTCTCTGCTGTCCTTGGCCTCTTCCTAACCCTCGTCTCTGCATCCTCTTCCGGCTGCCTTCTTCTCTTCTACCTACCGCTGTCGCACACTTCCTCCCCCGTCACATATGCAGACCTCTGTCGTCCTACCGTGCGAAGCAGAGCAATTTACCTATCTGGAACTGCCTCGAGGGCTATAAAACACGTCGCCTCTATTCGCTGTTCTATTTCACCATCGGGCTTGCCTGCTTCACTTCACTTACGCGTACATCAGCTGGGACAAAGCGACCAGCTCTGCCACGACTGAGACTAATTCCACCGGACCAAGACAAGGAGAAAGTGTGCCCATTGCTCGAGAAGATGGCCTTGTGTCAGTAAAAGTATCAAAGTAAAAGACTCCGCTGTTGCTTGGGTAAGAGGGCTCGAACACCGTTGGAGAGGAATTTGTCGACCACAGATAGAGTGGGAAATACGACAACTGTTCGGAATTGGCAACCATAGAAGCTGCAACGACATCTCCAACACATCTCCATCACAGTTGGCATCGGATTCGTATCAGTCCAACTGAATCCAAACGCTCTTCAAGCCAGCAGCCGGTGCGTGTTGCGTTGAATATATAATTTTCCGTCCGACATCACACTTCCAACTTGGGCTTTGCTGGATCCGCCAACACGACATCACCTCGCTGTTGGTCCCTCTGGAACTGTTCCGTTCCAACCGGTGAGTTTCCCTTTCGTTAACTCACATTAGCCCGCCTGCAAGATTCGTCAAGAATAGAGTGGGTGATGAGCATTGGTGATTGGTCCCCCGGGTTCCCTCGAAGCGCCAAAGGCTCGCCAACGCTAACCAGCCCCAACGCCAGCCAGGTCTGAGCCCGCCACTGCTTCTCGACCCTGTCAAAGCAATTTGCGCCTGAGCCTTCCCACTGGTCCGTTCCGCTGGCGAACCACCAACGACTGTCGATCCTTCGAACTCTGCTCTCTCCAAATCGCTTCTTCCACGACTTCCTTTCCTTTCACTCTTTGACGTCGTAAAGCCAGGGGCACAGCCAGTCACCCGCATCGCGCCATTCCGACGGCTTCAGGGTCAACACCTCTTCTGGAAGCCTTGCCCTGTGGTCCCATATACCCTTTTGGCGCAAGCATTCGATACATAGGCGCTTCGCCGGCCAGTCATTCTCTCGGCGCTAATAGAGATCCGGTATCTCGCCAGGACAGACTTCTGTCATTTTCCTCACGCGGTATGTTCTAGTCTGCTCCTACAAACAACCAGAGCGCGAGGGCACAGATCTCCTCTGTCCTGCAACATCCTGCTTCCCTTTGTTTGTTTGCAAAGGCACCATTTGGCGTGTCATTATCGCATCGTTACCGTCCAAAGGATCTCTACTGGCATAGAAATACCATCCTACACTCGTTGAATAATCTTCCTTTTGTCTTCTGCGAACGCAATTCTAACCCGCCTTGCAGCTGCTGGCCAGCTTCGTTCCTGCAACATGCCACTACCGACATATACGGATAATGCTAATAGTCCTACTCTGAAAAGGTCTTTCTTTGACGACGTTCCTTCCAGCGTGCCATCTTCACCCAAACGCTTCGAGTCCTTTCCTCCCGATTCCACCTTTCGGTCCTGGACCAAACCACTTTCACCAAGGCTTAAAGAAGGACGTAGATCTCGCGGGCCGGAGAGACGTCCCTCGTTCCAAGGCAGTGTGCCACCAAGCATGCCATTACAGAACACCGCTCGATCCTTTACCGCGCCCATGCCTTCGTTCTTGTCCGTGGTTGGCGACGATGCAGATATGATACACCTGGACCGCTCCTCAGATCAACAGCAGGATACCACTTCTGCCATTCACGTTGGAAAGGCAGTGAATCTGGGTGCAAGGACACGTGTTGGACACGCAAACGACAGTAACTTTTCGATATTTCACCAGCACAGAGATAGCACCTCCACTTCTGCGTCAGAATCGACCGACTCATCGCCGACAACTACTATATCTACCATGGACTCCTCATCAGCAACCGACCCGTCACCCGGTTCGTCTCCGGAATCGCCCTTGTCGAAACCTCTGCCTGGCGACATGAACTCCACCGAAAGACCACGAACGTCCGACGACGGCAAGATGCTTCCTCCCCCAACGCCCTTTTTCGAACTGCAACGACCGACAACGCCAGCGAAGAAGCCCCGTAACCTGAAGAATCTGGCCGTCGACACTTCCACCACTTTCTCATTAGGTCGCGCTGTCTTGTCCAGTACCGTGGCGCCTGCCGCCCCTCAGGCCTTGAACCCTCTTTCAGCACCTGCTTCGCCAATGTTTGTAAAGCCAGCGACACCACCTCGACGGAAGAACAGCAACTTGGGCCTGACGATACAAACGGCGGCTCAAAATGCTCAGCCGCCACCCGAAATCCGGTTGGCTATTCCTCCAACGCCGGGAGTGCAGCGGCCGGCCATGCTACGTCACTTCCAATCCTCACCATCTTTGCCACTGCGATCGCCGGCAATGGCGCCGCCGGGTGGCATGCAGTTGCCCCCATTGCGCATGCCCGCTCTTAACACGACTCTTCTTGAAGCGGACGAAGACGAGCCGAATTTTGATATCCCGCAATCGAGGGAAGAGAAGCCTGCCGCCTACCCCGCTGGACCCATCTGCATCTACGAACCTTGCGTGTACCTCTATTTCGAACCTACTGTGTCAGAGGCGCGGCAGTACGATGTCATTATGAACGTTGCGAGTGAGGTCAAGAACCCATTCACCACGGCTCTATCGCCGACGGCCAAGGATCTCGAGACGAGGAGAAGAGATGGTGCGCCGGTTCTAGGTGCAGACACCCGACCGAAGATTGCATCGGGCGAAGCCACAATACAGTCACCTGGTTCGCCAACTACGCCAAAAGCCGATCCGTTCAATGCCCAGTTCACTTTCAGCAACACGGACATGACCCAGTCCGAAAAGCAGCCCGAATACATTCACGTTCCCTGGGAGCACAACACTGACATTGTTCCGGATCTGTATCACCTCGTCAAGACCATCGATAGCCGGGTGCAAGAAGGGAAGACAGTTCTCATTCATTGTCAATGCGGTGTCAGCCGTTCGGCAAGTTTGATCGTCGCCTATGGTTTGTATAAGAACCCGAATATGAGCGTGCAAGAGGCCTATGATGCGGTAAAAAAGCGGAGCAAATGGATTAGCCCGAACATGAATTTGATCATGCAACTTCAAGAATTCCGATCTGGATTACTGAAGCAGCAGAATGGGAACTCCAATTTACGTAGCAATTTTGGCTTAGGAAGAAGGATGACCCCGGGAATCGGTTCTGCCACATCGGCGGTTGAGCCGCGTTTCGCGAGTTTCGACATTGAACTAGCGAACAGTCTTCAGCATCCCCCGAGAACCGCCCCGCTCCCACCTGAGGATTCTAAGAACAGCCCCGAAGAGAACACTCCCGTTGCCCCGGGGCCGTCGTCCGCACCTTCTGGCATGTCCTGGAATCAAGAGCAGAGGAGTTCATGGGGACCACCACAGAGCAATCTGGACTCAAAGCTTCCTGTAGTCACCAAAGAGACCCCGTATGTTGACGCTAAAGGCGGTGTTGTGCCCGTGCTCTCTCTTGCCTCCGTCGCCAACGGAAGCGAACCACAACGGATGGACACCACTGCCTGGGAACCTCCAGATATCAACGGTACAACTGTGCGGGATTTCGGAGCCGCTTCTGTTCCACTTACTTTGGGTCTGCCACCAAGGCGACAGATCGCTTTGCGACGGGACTTTGATCTTCCTATGATGGATGCCCCACCACCACCACCGCCATTGTTCACCCCACGGACTACAGAATTTCATATGCACTCGCTGAAGCAAGACTATCCCGAGGATGCCTTTGGCCTGACGTCTCCCCGCCAAGCATCCTTTCCGTCCAACCTTTTCGACAATGTGGACAGCACGCCCACTCCCATTACTCCACCCAGAGAGTTCAAGTTGTGGGACCCTCCATCGCTTCAACTTGATGAACCTGCCGAGCCGGTGCAAGAACCACTGACGGCAAGCCGGTCGGAACCCAAAGCGGTCCTGTTGACCCCAGTGCCGAAAAAGAGTGTCAAGGGCAAATTCAGCTCTCCCAACATGCGATCGCAGATTCAGCTTCACAAGATGCAACAGGAGATCGAATCGCAACTGCCTAGCCGGTCGCCCGTCCATCCATCTGCCCGGGGCGATGATGACTTTGACGACCTGGACGCGCTGATGAGTCCAAGAGCGACCGAGTTTACCAACAATCCGTTCCACTGGCCTCTGCCCGGTGAAGTTCGCAATGATTCGGCCGCTACATTCCCGTTCACTCCGGTAAAGGATACCGCCCAACCGAAGGAAACCGCTAAGGAGGGTTCTGTGACACCGAAGCCTCAGCATTTGCTGGATGAGGATCCGAGGAGTCCTGCAGCAAAGGGTGCCAGTCCCATCACTCGGAACATCTGGGACTTTCTACGACCGAGTGGATAGCAATTGTATAAAATCAAGAGCAAATGTTCGAACGACTTAGTCACGACGGGCAGGATCCGAACCGTTGCAGTTAATCAGGAGACGTCACTTTGATAGGTCTCTATGAGCGGGCTACAAGCGGCAAGCAGCAATGCTTGAAACCTTGCTTTCTCAACGAGAAAGGGCACACTATACTGGGAACATGAAGCCCAGCAACAGCACGACCGGCTATGGTCAATGGATCGTATGAGAGTGAGACACCAAGGATGGGGGAGAAGCAGGGACAGATCAGTCAGCATGGCTGGCGATGAGGTGCATTTGTGTCAATTTCCCAGTCTTCCACGTTCAATGCATGGCGTTTGGTTAAGAAAACTGCTCTTTTGCTTTTATTTGGCAGCTTCCCGCTGAGCATTCGTTCACTCCTTCCAATCCTTTTCACTGACCACTGTCATTCTCTAATCGTAATCTCTTACACTGCATATGTCTCAATACCCATGTGGTTTATGGCAAGCAAAAGCGGCGTTATGGCAGGCTGTATTCGGCATGAGGCACGCATGTGTGAATGTCCTTGTTGCTTTACACTGCATCCAAGGATGGCAGACTATGTTCTTGTCTTCTTTTACCTCCGGATTGGATACAAGGCGTTCTGAACCTGGCAATATAGTGGCCGGATGCGCCTCTCACTCGCTCTCTTGGATAGCAAGAGCGGCTAAGAGAGCAGGCTGTAATCAGCAGTAGCCAAGTATCTCGATGACTGTACAGATACAAAACTCCTCTGTGATGGCTTCAATGGAATCAGCTTCAAAAGGGGAGTAGTGGTGGGATGCCTCAAGATCACATCTGTCGCTGAACTGATGTCTAAGGCATCAGTCCGGGGCGGTTACAGCCGAACTTTCGCCGAACCACGGTCTGTTTACAAACACACCACGTCAATCCCGCCGGTGCCACTATTCTCTATCAAACCCACATGGCCTAACCCTTGAAAATGAGAATTGCGGTTTAGACTTCCTTTGCGCATAGCTACTTTGCTTGCTTACATTTTGCATCCTACCTTTTGCGCTTATCCGCGCATACCTAAGTAGCATATTATGCCTTATCCCCACGTCCATTCCACTACTACGATACAAGCAGACGACGCCGCCACAAATGCCGTTCCATGGACCACCGCGCGCTGTAACCGCCTCCTACGACCCATTGCGACAGCTATTGCGGCGCTGCGACGGATAAAGGAGGAAAGGACATTCGCGCAGTCGCAGGGCCAGTCGCAGGGGATCACCGCGAGAAAACCAATACTGAAACGGAAGCGTGAAGCGCAGGAGGGAGACGGCGAATGGATTCCGTCTGGATGTGGGTTCGGTGCGGGAAGGGGCAAGAAGAGGGTGAAGAAGTATGGCCGCAAACGGATACATACGCACAACAGCGCGCACGGCGGAAGAGATGTCAAGCATCCGCTCTACCATCATTCAGTCGCAACAGCCCTCGACCTCGACAAGCCTCTCGTCTCAGCAGCGCATACATGCGCAAGCGTACCGGACACCGCCGCCGCATCACCAGAGTTCACACCTCACGACAAGCACCACCAACACCCCGACCTAGAAACCCACCACGCCCTCACCCGCCTGCAAACCGCCTGGCAGAACCTCCTAAAGGCCACCACCACCACCACCTCCTCCTCCTCGTTGTCCACCCCTCCCCTGTCCACCAAACCGGCCACCACCACTCTCCCCTCCCGCTTCCAATCCCGTCCCCACGCCCGTCCCTCAAACCACAACCACAACCCCCGCTCCCTCTTCGCCACCACCCTCCGCGCCCTCCCTCAGTACATAACCCATCACTCCAACCTCCTCCGCGAGCAAAACCCAGATGACCGCACGGATGTGGCTAGCGAGGTATACCAGGACTTGGAAGATGTGCTGGCTACTGTTCCAGGGGCCGGGTATAGGCCTTTGAGAGAGGTTGTGCTGGGGCATGGGTGTGCGATGGTTGTTGAGGCTGTGGGAGAGGGATTGATACCTGCTGGGGGAGTGGAAGGGTTGGGCAAGGGGGCGGTGGAGTGGGGACGGGGGGATTTGGGTGCAAGGATTCTTGAAGCTGCTTTAGTTGGAGGATTGGGGGAAGCAGCGACGGGGGAGCGGAGAGAAGGCCAGAGTGGGGTAATGAGGTGGTCGAATGAGAGATTGTGGTCCTTGCTGGGGAAGTGTGGGGGGGAGGTGGTGGAGTTTAGAGTCTTGAAGGAGGTGCTTAGGGAAGGGAAGGGGCTGGTGGGGGGGTTGAGGGGGCTTGTTGTGGGGTCGAGGAGGGTGTGGTCGAAGGTTGTTGGGAGCTTTTTGGGGGATGAACGGCATGCGAAGTATCATGAAGCTTGTAACCTGTTGCAGACGCTGGTTGGGGTTGCTTGTGGGTTGAGTAGAGATACGTCGACCGCAACCGCACTTGAGCATGGGGAGAAGTACGCCACAACCCTCAAGACGATCATGGCCAGCATCCTCGACGAGCTTCTAGTAAGGGCCTTGGACGATCCTGAAATCACACCCCGAATATCCCGCGTCCTGGAGCGGTGCCTCATCCCTCTCGTCGACCACATCCGTCACAACTACGACCCAACCGCAGAGGAAGAAGAAGCAACCACCACATTCCTCTGCACAACCCTCCTCCTCCGCACTCTCTCCCCCTCGCTCTCAACCTACCTCTCCCTTGACCACATCCTCGCCACCCTAGGCCGCCTGTTCCAACACACCACCTCCAACACCCACTCCACCCATCCTCTCGAGACCCTTCCATCC
The DNA here is from genome assembly GCA_022813185.1 of Floridaphiala radiotolerans. Classification (NCBI taxonomy): domain Eukaryota; kingdom Fungi; phylum Ascomycota; class Dothideomycetes; genus Floridaphiala; species Floridaphiala radiotolerans. The sequence goes on along the minus strand of JAKLMZ010000051.1, from coordinate 55,784 downwards.
CGGATACTCGACACAACCTCCACCCTTGCCCACCGCCGGTCGTGTGCTGTCTTCCCCATCTTGCGGGACTTTGTCAACCGTCTTCACACGTACGCAGAGGAGCGGCCAACGACTAGCCCGGCTACAGCGGGGTTCCTGGCTAGGTTGGCCTTGGATACGGGGTATGCGTTCCTTGCTACCCATTCTCATTCACGAACGCACCCTACTGCTGAGCATGCGGCGTGGCTTTTGCAGCTGGAGCGGCGACTTACCTGCCCTAGCACGTCCATCAGCTCCGTCTCCACCACGACGAACGACGTTCCTAGCGGCAGCAGAGCCAAAGGAGAGGAGGCGACGCCGCAGAGGAGAAGCAGCTCACGGTTGGAGATGCCAACCGGTCTGCTGGCGAATGGGATCACGCCCGCACGGCAGAGAGGGGTGAGGTGGGACGAGGGGTTCGCGGAGTGGGTTGTTGCGACGCCTTGGAGTGTTGTTCCTGCTTCTGTTAGTGCTGCTGCTGCTAAAGATATGCTGAACGGCCAGCCGGAAAGCCAACCGAAGAGTCGGGTGAAGCGTCAGCAAATCAGCCAACAGAAGACGGAGATGAAGACTCAGTCTAGCACACCAGCAATGCCTAGGCCTTTAGCCGTTAAGCGTGGACTAGCAGAAAGGGAGACGAACGGAGCAGTCAAGGGAGTGGAGAACGAGACCAAAAGGGAGAAGAAGAGCAAGCCGAGTAGATGGATCCTCGATTGCGTCCTCGTCAGCACTCCACCCACAAAGAACCTCCCGCTCACATCCACAACTGACACCGCCGCGCTCGCAGAGCATCGCGTCCTCAGAAAACGCTCCTTCCGCAAAGCCGACATCCTCAAACTAAGAGAAGCCTTCCCCACTCCCATATCCAAAAGACTCAGACGGCGGAGGGATAGCGGATGGGCCGAAACAGCCTCAGACACTGAACTCACATCGAATGTCGAGATATACGTGGACCCGGAGACAGAAGCCAAAGAGGAAGAGGAGAAAGACGAACTAGCCTTGCTCACGCCGAAGAGCACTTCACCGCTCAGGCCGATATCAAGCGAGAGGGTGAATGTGCTTGCTGGGGTGAACCGGCTGGTTGGGATGGCGAAGAGGGCGGCGTTGGATGAGGAGAGTGAGGATGAGTTGAGCTTTGGGTTTTGAGTGTCATTGATTCTTGGGTAGAGAGCAGGGCTTGGTTTTTAAGAGTGGGGCTGTTTGGGCATGGATTCGTGGGAAGCGATATTTCTGTTGGAGTATTGTTGAAGTGGTATCTTTGCATTGTTGGATATAATGATATGCATAGGATATGGTGCGGGTTGATGCTTGAATGGTTGGACGGTTGGAGATACCCTCATAAGCTGTATCGGTGATTCAGTATAAGGATCCAGAATCACAGCCACCAAAGGTCCGCATGGAGTTTTCCGTGATTGCGGCGCAGATTCTCATAAGGGGGATTGAGAATTCAACCACGTCGAACATGGGAGCCACGTCACATAAGAAAAGCTACTACCCTTCCAGCAGGTTCTCTCGTCTGAATCCTGTGACTCTACGAAGTCACTCTGCTCATGCCTTTGCTTACAGGAGGTCCTCACTTTTGCAAAGCCCACTGCTTCTAACAACCTCCGAACCCACAGCCTGCCAACAGCTGGGAACGCCAAAGGACCCAGTAACGACCGCAGAAGGTACTTAGGAAAGATGTGCCACGAGCACGTAACAAGCTTCAGGTGCGGCTGTAGACTGCCCTCAGGATGCACCTTCATAACATGCGCCCGAGCGAAGAACGGGGGCATTATATGTCGAAATCCTAGGGAGGTGCTCGCTCGATGGCTTGAGTACAGATGTGGACCGATGAATGAGTGTATCAAGGGGAGTGAGTACTGGGAGGAGAGGATGGGGTATAAGTGATCGAAGACCCCGTAAGAAGAGGAGCATATTGATATAATGTAGCTATTGCTGAAGTCGTATAGCAAGAAACACAGAATGAAAGTAGACTGAAGATAGATTGAGAGGTCTAGAACACTAGCAACGCTGTGGATATAGATCGTGAGCATCGCTGCAAGCAATGCCCTCTTCCTCGCCTGGCTACTGCACTTGACAGGTAATCTTCAGTAGAAGGTGAAGATAGACGGGTTACCTGGAAACAAACCTAGCCATGCGAACCCACCGCCGGAGAGGAAGGACACAAGTCGTACGCTAGTAGTTTGATCTCGAGCCTGTCTGCGGCTGATGGTATAAAGCAAGGTAGGAAGTGACTTGGGGCAGAGAAGAAGCTGTCCAGAAAAGGCACTGCTCACAGCAATCACACTTTGAAGATCTTCAAGGGGTAATCATCAGTGCATCGCGACTCCCCCTCAAATGCAGGAGAGATGATTTCTCCCGGATACAGAACTCAGTAGTGCCTACCGCTCAAGAACAGGAGATGAACATGTTCCGATAATCTCCGTTATCACATCCCCTTCATCCTCATCACGCGCAACAAATCCCTGCTCAGTCCATCACAATATCATACCTCCACTCCCCCCCCCTCCCCCGCAAAGCCTGGAACCTCCCCTTCCAACATCCCGTGATATCGCTCACGTTATACCCCACCGCCCAGTAGGTAAGGTAGTGTGGCAGTCCATCATATGCACCACGCAGGGGGCACCGTGACCCTTGCAGATGACCCTCGACTTGTCAAGGAGGGGTAGACTTTAGGGCCTGTTTCAGAAACAAAGGGGTGTCGCACGTTGATTTGCGCTTGCAGGGGTGTGGGCGACTTAGCGCTCAGGCGGTCTCACCGCTTTTGGGGGTGGCCTCGAGGGCTTGGACTTTCACATGTTTGTCACTTTTCTGCCTTGCCACGGTGAGGCATCCTCAGGTGTCAAGATACTGCAGGTGTAGAGAGGACTGGAGGTAAGGTAGGATACCGATATCTTCATAGTAAATAGCCATCCAAGCTATAGCAATATGCTAAGAATATCTGTCCTCATCACTTCGTCATATCCAACGACATCACTCCGACATCGTACTACCATCCAAACATAACCTCATACGGCTACCCAAACAGAGCTTCATCGCCCTCAGGCGTGTAAGCAACAAAAGAAAACTCCCCAAGAAACGCCGGCCATGCTGATATGCAAGAAAAACACCCCCATCGACCATATCCCAACCAGCAGGCATGATTCGGGGGGCACCAAAGTAACCCAAGAAACGCCCCATCTAATGCAACCCATCAACAAAGGAAAAAGATCGCAAGGAATCAAACGTTGAACCCGGCATACGACGACCCATTACTCCTGTACCCCGTCCCCGCCAGAAACCTTGAGAACAAACTACCCGCACCACCCGTCTTGGCCTTCTTGCTCACCCTCGCGTCTTCCATCGCGCCGCCGAGCGACAGTTCGCGCACTTTCGCCACGGCCGGCTGGCGGATCTCCACGTAGGAGGTTTCTGAATCCTGCCTTGTGCGGTAGACGGGTACGTCTTGGTCATCGATGGCGTGGAAGGGGTTGTGGGATTCGTCGAAGCTAGGAGAGGCGGGGGAGCCGTGGGTAAAGCTGTCCAGGGAGGTTTGGGAGGCTGCGGAGTTGGAGCGTGTGGGTGGTGACAGAGAGGGGACGCGTGAGGCGGAGCGGGAGGAGGTGCTGGAGGCGGAGGTGCTGTAGTCGCGGCGGTGGTAGGTGGAGTAGCTACGTGGCGACTCGTACAGGCTGCGCTCAAGGCGGGAGCGGCGGCTCTGCTCGGCCACAGCCACGAGGTTGCGCTCGCGTTGAAGGAGGAGTTCGGCTTCCCGTTGACGGGCGGCGAGTTCGGCCTTCTCTGCTTGCCGGGCTTGGTAGGTGCGGATGGGCGCGAGGAAGGGCTCGAAGTGGTGGAAGAGGTCCTCCTCGCGGATGCGCATGTCCCAGTCGAGCAGGAAGAGGAGCTGCTTCTCCATCAGGTTGACTTCGGTGACGCTGAAGCCCCAGTTCTCGTAGCCGCGGACGGCGGAGTAGCGGGCCCAGTGCTTGTTCTTGGGGCTGGAGTCGTTGAGGTTCTTGGCGGCGAGGATGAGCGAGGCGAGGAAGATGCGGTGGACGGTGCAGCGCATGCCCTTGGCCACTGGGGGGAGCCTTGCTCGTAACCGGTCGAGGTAGACCAGGCTGCACATGAGGGTGGAGACTTGGACGTGGGAGCGCTCGACGAGGGAGCTGATGAAGAGTTCTACCGAGGGGAGAGACGAGTCGACGATCCAGTCTGGGTTCTCCCGTGGTGGTGTTGCCGGAGGGGTGGGGGGAAGAGTCTTGTTGGGTTGTGGTGATGATCCCTCGCAGCGGATGACCTCGCGAGCCTTGGTGGCCAGGTAGGAGACCATTTCTCGCGAGACGGACATTTGGATGAAGGCATCTAGCGCGGCCTTGTTGGCTTCCTGTGATACGGCAGCCATGGTGAAGAGGTGTGTGTTGATGAGGCGGGAAGATCTCCAAGGATGTGTAGATGTTATCCGACCTTAAGGAATGTGCTTCCAGGTGGCCGGTAGATATATAGAAGGTTCGTGAGGTGTCGAAGTCCAAACAATAGTCTATAGACCTATTGTTGAGATAAATAGCAAGTGGTGAGGCGGTGGGTGGACGGCGATGGATGATATATTAGAGAAGAATGACCAGCGAATGGATCTACCAGAGACTGATTCGACAAGAATGCCTGTTCGGGTTCTTCTTGAACGAGGCTATTGCGGTTGTGGTTGCTGTATCCACAGGAGAATGCAACTGTCTTGGCAGGGCGGATCTGGATGCAGGGCGGAGCAGCGATGGAACGGAGCCTTAAATTAAGCTTGAATAGGGATCGAGGGGTCTCCGTGTACCGGCCGGAGATGCAAATCAAATATCCTGAATAACGAGGGTTCGACAAAAACTTTTACAGTCAGGTTGAATGCGCAGCGGGCTGAGCCTTTGAGAGAATTTCTTGATGGATGATGTCGTGGGCGTTTGTGAAGGTCGGGGTTAGGCGTTCCTGCAGATACCAGATACCGCGGATCCGAGGGCTGTGGTGGACGGAGATGGCCGCGAAGGAAGAGGAAGAAGATGGAAGAGTCGTGAGGATGGTGGATTCAAAATGACCGACTGGAGGGGAGAAATATTGTCTTTAAAGTAGACCAGCTGCTAGTTCTGCGACTTCCAGGAGGTGCTCGAGTCCCTGGGGAGAGTCGCCAGCGGCTTGACAAGTGTCGTTCCCTAAGGTTAGGAATGGAGAATTGGGATGGTCGAGTTGAGGATGTGATTGGTCGGCGACGCACTCGCTTGGGTTTGTCCTTGCGCTTTCTGCCCCTTGTAACAGGTTGTCGGCCGCCCGTTCTCAAACAACCTCTGCGCTCCTAGTGCGACGAGCGCCAGGTCAAACGATAGACGGCTGCTTGATTGGGCGTCTCAGGATCCTGCTGGGATTTGGCAAATGTTTCCAGGTCCAGTGCTTTGATGTCGTAGGAGCCTTTATTTCGTTCTCTGCTATCCGTGAACTGCTGTCCAGTCAAGGGCGACTCTTATAGTAGCCACAAGTCAGGGATCAGTGTTTCGAACTGCTTAGATCTCCACTCCGGTAAAGGTGAAATCTCCCTTTCAGAGCTGCATGCCTTATGCTGCAAGGTCGTGCTTTTGGGGAAGAATGCTGAGCCAGTAATGCCAGGAGGAAATCGTGATCAAAGGCTGGGAGTGACACTGCACCGACGTTGAGTCACCTCCACCTATATCTGTTGTGAATATCGCAGTGGCTGGGCGTGAGTTATGCTGGTGGATCGTTGAGTTGGCAGGCCGCTTGAAGATGGGGCAGCAAGTAACAGCGAGTCAAAGCAGATGCAGCAATAATATCTTGAATATGCAGATGCAGATGGGCAGCAAATGGCACGTCGATCAGCAATATATTCCACCATCGCCTTGCCACGACACAATCTATCTGCTCCGCCGTGGTGGTTGACGAATGCTCCTGATCAAGACCGTCGAGTCCCGCGTGCCACAAGGTTGCCATACCAAGGGCGACGGAGAGGGTGATGTGTCTGCACCGTCGTCATCTGGATGCCTCCCAGCCATCAGTAGTCCCAGCCATCTGATGAAGCTTCCGCATACCAGTACTACTCCATCTCAGCTCGCATGAGGAGGCATGAACAACAACGAAACATCAAGTACCGAGCCCGAGAAACCAAACAAGATTGAAGCGGAGAAAGTCTATGCGCTTAGGAGCATGCCAGCGAATGATTCCGAGAAACGCATGAATTTGCAGAATCCATCAGAGCTGGCCGACCGGGGTGTCCGACGAGCGGGAAGCACCAGCCGAGCGATCGACCGTGGCTCGCCTTCCTCAGCCACACCCTTCATCCGCAACACACAAACAACTTTTGTCATCCACCACTCGAGTCGATGCAGTCCAGCCCGGTCATTCGCTGCTGAGTCGTCTCCCGCTTAGGAAGTCATATGCTGTCGGCATCAGTCATGCTGAACCAACACACACACACACACAACAACACATTCCTTGCCGCAACCGGACTGATCTCCACCGAGGTAGTGTGAGGAGTCGTATGCGAGGGAGGCTGTGAGCTTGTGATATCCGCTCGCAAGCGTTGGCTTTGCTGCGGAGGTCGGCCAGACGGAGAGTCCCTTGCCTTCGATGAAAAATCATGTTCTGTAGGCAGCAGGTGTAGCCTCGTGATGCTGGGCACCGAGCAAGGTTGGTTGCCAGACACCAACAGTCTCGAAGGTTGGTAGGATCCAGCTGTAGGTCCAATCAGATGGCTTCCTCTACTTCCTCACACAAGCGCTTCCTACAGCACCGCCTCGAGCCTCGCTTCCGACTCTCAACAACACGTGACATGTATCAGATTCTGCTGCCTTCTCTCGGGACGCGTAACAGATACTTCTCGAACGTGGTAAATCTCCGTTCGGTATCATGCAACGCTGGCCTCAACCCGGGCCGCTGCAGGTTTCGTTGGAGGCGTACCAGCGGCTCAGCGTCGTGTTACGCACCTATGACCATCCTCTAAGCGCGGGCTCGAGGCGCTGCAAGTTCACGGACCGGTACCTCATTTCTGAAAATATCTTGACCGTCCTCTCGTCTCTCAAGCACTGTTTACATTTCTCTTACCAGAAGTATAATTCCCTTCTCTTTCGAGAGTTCGACGAGCGTTGCGCTTGTTGGACCATGCTGGCGCCTGTTTCGATATAATCTCATCTGACACGAGCCGTAACAGGACGACCAGGCGCTTTATTGAGGCCGTTACGGTACGCGCCCAAATCTGATGAAGGGTCAAGTTCATGCTTCTCGCTCCACACGGGAATAGCAAAGCTGAGCGCCAGCTACTGTAAGCTCTGCGGCTGGCTGCGTCGGAGAACATCTTGCATGTCCAAGATCAGTTACAGATTCAGCTATGGTTCACCATCTGCACGCTTTCCATTTGGGAGATGACTACTGCTTTCGTGCTAGTTTGTTTTGTTTTACCAGTCGTCATCACTGCCAATCAATTGCATCGGAACCGAGATAGGCACTACATGGCGTTTCGCCGCACATGTAAAGTCCTCTGTAGCGGTAGTGTTTCTAACTCTTACACCGTTCATACCATCTATGTTTATACAATGAACAAAGCCGACGGGGACCGTTTCGCCAGCACAATGCTTGGACGGATACAGCGGTCAATTGCAGGCGTTAACAAAACATGAGTTCGCTCCAGGCGACCGAGTCCTCCCGTTTTCCTACCCTCTATGGTAGCCGACAAGACTGCCTGTCTGTCAATGGGTTGATCCCATCCTCACTTCCTATCCCTAGCCTAATATGGCATATGACTGACGGTGGTACTTGTAGCCTTCCATCTCGCTCCGCTTCGTCGAGATATGAGGGATTAGACCGGCCCTGCCTTGCGGTATCATCATCATCGTCCCTCTCCTTCTCCCTGGCCCGGCACACTATGCTCTATCGGCAGATCCATGCCTACCCTCCGGGCCGTAAGCCGTACCCGGTCCTCCTCACTCATGTTCATACCCGGGTTGTACCTCTCCACAAGCGTGACGTACATCCTCTGCGCCTGCGCATACTGTATGAACTGCTCTACCGCCTCTGGTGATGCTAGCTGTGATGATGAGGATGATGTTGAGAATTGCGTGCGTATCCGCTGTTGAAGAGGCGAGGGATGTGAGAGGAGTGTTTGGGGTTGGGCTTTGCTAGGGAGTTCGCGCAGAAGCCGTCGGTATAGACTTCGGACTTGGGTTGATGATGGGGCGGACATTGTGGGTAGGTGGCGCTGATTGTTTGAGCAGGCGCGTTGTGGGTTGAGACGGTTGTACGTTCCCTGCGTGCAATGTAGATGCTGCTGCTGATATTTGCCGGTTGAGTTTGTACCCTTTGACTTTGGTCCAAGTTGAAGTCCAATTGCAATTAAAGATTAGAATCGACGGTGTTGAAGTTGAAGCTCCAGAAAACCGATGCACAGACCCATTGATGATAGCCACGGCAAGCCTCAGTTTTACGTCACGTGCTGCGGACCCTCTGTGGCTCGTTTCCTCATCGGCAGCTCGGCGATCCGGGGGAAGGGACAGGCACGGCAAGAGCCAAGCGTTCCGTCATTCACTTTGCACATTTGGGAAGGGACAGACCCCACACACAGGAAACTGTGCTCTCACGAACCGCAACGAGTCAAAACGTCTTTGCAGATCCGTTGAGCTTCCAACATTTTTACTTCCAGCTACTTCTTTAGGTCCCATTCTCCTTTCAAGAGATACCCCCTTTCACTGTTTGTATTCCTTAAGTTTTTGAGGCTACGGCTGGTTGCCTGTCGACATACACACAATCCGGATTTCCGAGTACACTGTTGCTCGTGCATATTTCTACGTAGAGGAGCTCACCACCAGTCGCCGAAAAAGCACACTCTCTGATCGTCATACTAAACTCATCCACCTTGGAGTCTCTCCCTGAACCAAGCTGGCTTTTTCGCTGTACGCCGTAACACACGCAATACCAAGCAACAGGAGCTCCTTGCTAAAGTCACGACCGCAAGGAACCGGCTATCGAGACAGCCTCTTAACCACACCCTTTCCAGTGGGAAACCCAGATTCATAACTTGCACTGGCTAGGAGCACTCAAGACAAGAGATGGCGCAAGGGCAGAAGTTGGGGTCCATGAACCCCGTCGTCTACGACATCATGCTATGGGTCCTCTCCGTCGTGGTCGACCTCTTCTTCCGCGAGATCCACCCCCGAGGGGCTTGGAGGATACCCAGGAAAGGCCCCGCTATCATCATTGCAGCCCCTCATGCGAATCAGGTATGCCCCTGTACTCCACTTACTTCCATGTCCGCGCTAACCACCGGCGCAGTTCGTTGACCCTCTCATCATGATGCGAGTCGCTAGGATCGAGGCGCATAGAAGAATCTCCTTCCTCATCGCGGAAAAGTCAATGAAGCGGGCGTTTGTGGGGTTCTGCGCCAAGTTGGTCGGAGCCGTACCGGTAGGACGAGCCCTGGACAAGACCAAGGCTGCCAAGGGCAAGGTGTACCTCCCCGATCCGGCTGGGAACCCGCTTCTGCTACGGGGTGTTGGGACAGATTTTACTGGCAAGGACTTCATGGTCGGAGGGACAATCGCTTTACCCGCTGTGGGCGGAGGCAGTGGATCGAGCGCCGAGATTGCCGAGATTGTCAGCCCCGAGGAGGTCAAGCTGAAGAAGCCGTTTAAGGGAACGACTGCCTTGAAGCAATTGACCGGCAGAGAAGATGCAGACCAGGTTCCGCCGGAAGAGCTGTCGCACCGACCACAAGGTTTCGAGGGGTCCGCTTTCAAAATTGCACCCAAGGTCGACCAGACCGAAGTGTACAATGCGGTCTATGACCTGCTAAGGAGGGGTGGCTGTATAGGAATGTACCCCGAAGGCGGTAGTCATGATCGCACTGAGCTGCTCCCTCTGAAGCCTGGAGTCGCCCTTATGGCCCTCGGAGCATTGGCGGAGAACCCCGATTGCGGACTAAAGTTGATACCGTGCGGCATGAACTACTTCCACGCACACAAGTTCCGCTCACGAGCTGTCATTGAGTTTGGAAGCCCTATGGAGGTTCCAATCGAGCTTGTGGAGCAGTTCAAGACAGGCGACAGACGTGAGGCTATCGGGAAACTTCTCGACATCATTCACCAAGCTTTGGTTGCCGTCACAGTCACAAGTCCGGATTACGATACCCTAATGGTAAGTTTGAGAGCGTTCCCCGGGAAGAGGAGTTCATGCTAATGCTTGGCAGTTAATTCAAACCGTCCGTCGCTTGTACAACCCCAAGGGCAAGAGACTGCCATTACCCATGGTTGTCGAACTGAACCGGAGGCTCGTCAAAGGCTACACCAAGTACAAGGATGACCCTCGGATCATTTCACTTAAGCAGTCAGTCTTGGAGTACCAGAAGCAGTTGAAGCAACTCAACATCCGGGATCACCAGGTCGAATACGCCAAGCTATCCATCGTTAAGGTCGTTGCTACGCTCATTTACCGGGTCGGGAAGCTTCTCTTGCTCACTTTGGGCGTACTCCCGGGGCTTATAATGTTTGCCCCTGTCTTTATCATCGGCAAGTGGCTATCTATCAAGAAGTCGAGGGAAGCCCTTGCAGCATCAACCGTCAAGCTGCAAGGCCGCGACGTCATCGCAACCTGGAAACTGCTCATCTCGATGGCTTTGGCTCCCGCTCTGTACACCATTTATGTGTCCATCTTCACTTGGTGGGCATGGCACAACAATATGGGTGGTTACTGGCCGGACTTCCTGTCGAGATGGTTCATTCCGGGCTTTGGCTACGTCATCTTTCCAACAATCACCTTCGCAGCCCTCCGTTTCGGTGAGGTTGCCATGGACATCTTCAAGTCGCTTCGACCGCTGGCCCTGGCACTCAACCCAGGCACAAGCAACTCCCTCGTCAAGCTTAGGGAGCGACGAGTCGCACTGGTTGCAGAGGTTACTGAGCTCATCAACACCCTCGGGCCGGAGATGTTCCCTGACTTCGACGCTCATCGCATCGTTAGCGAGAAGGATACAGCTTCCCCGCCTGCATCGCCGACTGGTCGTGGACGTCAAGTGTCCGAGCACTACTCTTTCCCCTCAGAACCGACATCACCAACAACGGAGCGTGAACCCCACTACAACGACGCCGGTCTTGGCGGCGGCTCCTCTGCGTCTGGTCATCTTCCCAAGAACCACTCGTTCAAGAACCTCGCCGACGTCGCCATCTTTGCCACCAGACCTGCGACACCGAGCCGAAGCCGTAGCCGAACCAACTCGGGCGCCTTCAACCACGGCTTCAGCCACATCAACACCAAAGAGAGCTTCGACGAGGTCAGCAGGAAGATCAGAGGCGCGATGCGGGAAAGGGGTCAACGGAGGAAGAGCGAGAGCGATTGGAGTAGCAATCCTTCTGGGGCTAGCACCCCTAGGAGTGAGCGGGATCCGCATGATGGGCATGTTGGCGGGTTTGGGGGTTTGGGGATGGCGATGACGCCTGTTGAAGGGAAGAAGGAGCGGTGATATTTGGGAACAACAGGTCTGAGAGTGAAGGGAATGTTGATGATTATGATGGCTGTTGATATCAAGGGGTCGGTTCAGCGCTCGTTTTATCGTTCTTTGAGCGGCTAAGCACTTGTTGCTTATTGTTGCCAGTCTTGTTCTTTCCTTTGAGATACCTCCTAGTACTGTACTCGGTCGAGCCATGATTCAAACGATATCAACTAGTTCGCACAACTGCGTCCACTTTGCCCCTTGATATCTATCAACAAAGTGCTGGGTGGGGGTTCTTCGTGAATGTACCCCGCGTTGCTGCATGGGTCGTGTTCGTTTGCCTTGATCGCACGGCACCCAACTTTCAACGACACCCAATCAACCCACATCAACTCCCAGCCACCACCTTTATCGGGTTTCAGGAACCTCATGTGTAGAGGAGAGGTTGGTGATGCGCTGTTCCCTCATTGACCTCATCAATCCGTAGACACCTTTCATTCGCGTTTCTTCCGCTTCGTCAAGTGCTGGTCATGGTTCCGTTCGTCTAGAATCCTTCTCTTCACTTCAGCACCAGAAAGAGACCGCAATCGGTCCATGTTCCATAGGGCTCGTCACAAGGCTACCGCGTGCTTGAAAGACCCGTGATTGAGCCTCTGCTCGAACAAAGCCAATTCGACATTATCAAATTCCGGCATTGACTTTTACTCTACACATTTTCTCCGTTCTATCTCAGAAAGAACCATCTACCCCGCGCAGCAACCCCTACGCCAGCGCGCACACATCAACATCACCGGCACTTCCTATTAGGACATCCAGCGCACTCGCGCACCCCAAACCCAACAGATGACCTCCTCCTCCACCAACCTCCACCACCCCAACATCGACGACCTCGACGCCATGTTCGACGACCACCCCTCCCTCGCCTCCCTCTCCGACGTCGAACCCTCTTCGCCCACCATAACCCGTCCCCCTCAACGCCTTCAACGCCCGCCCTTCTTCCAAATCCCCTCCCACCACTCCGGCTTCCGCTCCGAGTCCTCCGAGCCCGAGCCAGACGAACCAGAGGACTCAGAAGGACCCTGGAGTCCCCCCGGTCTGCCGGCTTGGAGGAAGAGGGGGAGCGGGTGGTATGCCGGTAACGTCGGAGGAGCGGCGAGTAGACTGAGGGGCCAGATGCTTGGAGCAGGGATGGCGGAGGGAAGCGTGAGCAGGGAGACGAGTCCGGCGTGGGAGAGCGCGAGGGAGGATGATGTGTATGGGGCGGCGAGCGTGCCGTTGCCGAGTAGTCCGATGAAGAGGAGTCCGGAGGGGAGTCCGGAGCCGGAGCAGGGGGATAGCACGTTGGTGAAGCAGGAGGATGAGAGGGAGCATGGGCAGGGGGGACAAAGGGATTGGGAGGATGAGGGACAAAGGCAGAGTGGAAATAATTGTGGGTTGTTTTCTGGATTGTGCTAGATGGTGGGAGATGTGCTGACGGGAGATAGATATTCGGTTCGCGGTCAGAGCGGAGGTGCAGCATCGAACGGAGCCTTTTGAAGCGGCGTTCATGTACTGTCGGGACAAGGTCGATATGGTCACGAAATCACGAATGTCGATGTTCTTTTGGGGCTTGATGGGGTTTATGATGGTCACTTCGTTTCGGTTTCTCTTCTCACCGCTGGCGTCGGGGCCGGTGCCTGATCTTGTGAGGGTCGCCGGGTTGTCGAAATCGTTTGAGCCGCTGCTGCACTACACTGCGAACGGAGTCCAGCAGGTTACGGACCTGCAGGAGACGGGGGTTGCGGTGTGGGATCTGGGGGAGAGTGTGCGGTCAAGTAACATGACCTCTGCGCCGATCATTGTACGCGAACTTGATGATTTGAGTGAGAGTTTGAAGACTCTTTCCGTAGAGCTTACCAAGTTCTTTGCCAACGTTGACGGAGACGTTGATAGGTATGCCACATTCCCAACTATCGAATAGTAGTGACTAACCCGGCACAGTATCCTAATAGTAATGGAATGGGCCCGACGCGAACTCGCGCACATCTCCCCACCACCCAGCAGCCTCTCCCTCGCCTTCAACAACCTCCACACCCTCCTCTCCAAAGTCGGCCTCCTCGAGAACCCCTCCAACGGAAGTCCAACCTCCCTCGGCAACCTAGTAACCTCCCTCTTCGGCCAAACCCACACCCAGCGCACCCGCGCCACGCTCAGCCGCACCTTCAACGAATTCCTCGGCATCCTCGAAGAAAGCATCAACAACGAACTCACCTACTCGACCCTCATCTTCAGCCTCTTCGAAAGCATCGAGCGCCAATTCGGCAACCTCCAGCGCACCGTCGTGCGCGAAGTCGACGCCCAGGAGCGCGAAGAGAGCGAGCTCCTCAGCAGCCTGTGGAGCAAACTCATCGGGCCGCGCAGCCACCTGCTGCGGAAGTACGAGAAGAACAAGAATCTGCTGGAGAGTTTGCGCAGGAGGACGGTGGATAATAAGAGTGAGATGGTGAAGCATAACCAGAGGCTGTATGAGATGAAGGCTGCGCTGGAGAAGCTGAGGCAGAAGTTGGTTAGCCCCTTGGTCAGGGGCAATGCGAGTGAGACGGTGGTGGTGGAGGAGCAGATTAGGGGGTTGGAGGGGGTGGAGGCGTTCTTGAGGGGGGTGAGGGAGAGGCAGAAGGAGAGGAGCCTGGAGAATTTGTATAGGATTGGGAGGAGGAGGGTTGGGGTGGAGTTTGTGGGTGAGGAGGGGGTTAGGGAGATTGATAGGGAGTAGAGCGTGGTGTGGGCAGGCGTCTGCGATGGATGAGTTTCATTCTGGTGATTTGATGGTGAACGGATTGTGATGGCTTGGATAAGTGCATTTGGAGGGGTACGGAGTCTGTCTGAAGGTTCAGGAGGTTGGTTTACTTTGTCTCTTTTGCATAGTACTGCCGTTAGCCATACATTGTGAACTCTGTATCCGCAGAACTCTTATGTCACAATCTTGGCATGTGTCCGATCCTGTCCGCTCCAATGTGTCCCTAAATGCTTTTAGAAAGGAAATCTACATCACTTAATCAAATTGTGCATGACAAGGAATCGGTCCAAATTATTATCATTGACCGTATGCATGACCCACCGTAGTAACTCTTTAGGGAATTATTTATACGACTTACAACGGCATGCAAACGCACGAGACTCCACTTGGATATGTCTAAGTAGATATTCCATTCCTCATATCGTCTCAGCGCCCCGGCGATTCCGTCTCCGAGCTCCGCACAGCATTGCAAGCTTGGATGCATGTTTGAGAGGGCAAGTGATCACAGACTTCGAAGGCTCCATATTCAAGGGACAGAAGATGGTTTGGTAGGCGTCCGCCCAATAGCTCAGATTGCTGGCTCTCTTAATTTCTAGCAAAACTCATACAACCCATCAGATGCCCTGCAAGCGCAAGATTGCTATAAATACACGCAAGCAATAACCTCCCACGTTCGGAACATCTCCTTGTGGTAATCTCGAAACACATCCAACCCATGACAAATGAAACCTTGCAATGCTTGTAAAGAAAGCCACGGGATGCTTCGACTGTTTTTCCCACCTCAGCAAATTCGTCCATTCCGTTGATCATATCAATCAACGTCCTGGACCACCATCTCTACTCCCCCTTCTCTTCTTCGGACCACCATCATCCGCACTATCCTCCCTCTGCCTCTTCGCCCCACCCTGCCCAGGACCTCCCGGTCCACCAGGTCCACCGGGCGTAAATTGCTTAGCCACCGGATTCAACCCACCAGGACTGTTTTGCCCCTGCCCTTGCTGCATAGCCTGCGGCAGCTGGGTGTTCACTTGTTGGTTCTGGTTCTGGTTCTGATTCTGATTCTGATGCTGCCCGCCACGGTTCGGTCCGCCGCGACCCCTGCCGCCTCTGCCGCGCTGGTTCTGGTTCGGGTTTTGATGTTGGTTCTGATTGCCAGCCATGGGAGTCTGCGGGAGGTGCTGTTGGCCTTGGACCTGGGGTTGTCCAGGTTGCATCGTTCCAGGAAGCTGACTCGGCTGACCAAAGCCGCCGCGGCCGCCGCGGCCGCCGCCTCGGGGAATGTTACTGCCCGCTCGAGGGATGCCCGTCTGGCCGCCTAGAATACCTCGGAGAGCCGCCGGCCCTGTGCCAGTGTGCTGGTTGGGCGGCCGTTGGAGGTTGTTGTTCTGTTGTGGTTGCCCTGGAGGCTGGTTGAATTGAGGTACTTGAGGTTGCTGGGGTTGGATGGGGAATTGTTGTGGTGTAGCATTCGATGTTTGATGAGGTTGAGCTCCCTGTTGTTGCTGGGCCGGGTGGTAGGCTGGCGAGACGGGAGGAGGAGGCTGGGAGCCAGGCTGAGCCGGGTTCTGTGGTGCTGTAGGAGCAGGTGCGGGCGCATTTTGCTGGACGTTCGAAGCTGGTGGGCCACTAAGAGCCGACTGCGGGCGGCTAGGAGCTGGACTCGACGGTTGTTGCGGTGCTGCATGAGAGACACTAGGTTGCTTCGTCAGAGCGGGTGTTTGTTGCTGCTGGGCTTGCGCAGGTGGTGGTTTGGCGTTCTTAGCGACTTCCCACACCTCGCCAACCGGCTTCTCTGGTGTTTCAGTTGCGGCTTGCTGGACGACGTCGACCTTGGCTTGAAGGTTTCGAGCCTTGCCTTCGGCCATGCTAAGCTTAACACCATGCCTCTTTCCTTCCATGACGACTGCATTTGCCTTTGCAGCTTCTGCCTTAGTATTCGCCTCTTCTAGCTTCTCCGCAATGATCTTCTCTCTTTCTGCCTCAAGCTCACGCCGGAGTTGAGCAATCTTCTCCTGAGCCTCTTTCTCGTACTCTTCCCTAGTCTTCGCCACGATGGCCTCCCTTTCTACGCCGAGTCGCTTCTGTATGTTGTTGGCCACGATCTTCTTAACGACCGGGTTGTCCGCAATCAGGGCTCTCATCTCATCATCTGGCAGTTGCGAGAGGTCAAGCTTGGCTCCTTCAGTTTTAACGGGCGCATCCGGCTGGCTCTCTGGAGCAGCCACTCGAGAAGAATCGGCCGTAGGTTCGCTACTCGGAGGTTGTGCCGCCGAGGTTTTGGCGGCCTCTTCTTTCGCTTGTACCAGTGCCGCCTCATGTAGTTGGCTAATGCGATCAATTTCCTGCTTATGATCGTCGATGAGACGTTGAACCTCGGCTGCATGCTGTTGCTTCAACTCCTGTATATCAGCTTCATGCTTCTGTGTAAGCTCTTGGCGTACAGCGTCCTTTCCTAGCTTCAGTTTCTCGGAGAGTTGCTTCTTCATGTTATCTGCTCGGCTTTGGAACTTTGCCTCTTCGGCCTGTACACGCTCGTTGAATTTGGCTTCGAGGTCCGCCCTGATGCTGGCGACTTGCTCTGTGACCTGGTCGGCAACGGATTTCTCGCCAGTGTCTGTGCTGCTAGTAGCATTGGCTTGCACAGAAGCATTCAGTCGGAGAGTCTCAACTTCGCTCTGGGCAGTAGCCAGTTCCGTCCTGAGCTTCTCAAGATGTTCGGCGTTGTCCGCAGATACTGGCTGTGGTTGTTGTGATTGCTGTGGTTGATTCTTTAGCTCGGTCAGCTCGGCATTCGCGGTATCCAAGCGCTGTTGAAGTTCGGCCTGCAACCATTAGATCTCGCTTAGCACCTAATACCCGATTGACCACTTACCACTTCATTTTGCAGCTGTGTGATCCTGTCCTGCAGAGTCTCAATTGTCTGCCGCAGTCCGTTTGCATTTTCTGCTTCCTCGCGAGCTTTGGCTTCAGCTGCATTCAACCTCTCTTCCAAGGCTTGCTGCTCCTCCTGTGAGAGACCGCCAACTTCACCTTCCTCAACATCGCCGTTCTGCATCTGGGTATCAGGTTGCTCCGCAGGTTGTGGTATCTTCGTTGCTGCTTCTTCAGCCTTGAAAGCTCTTGCCACAGCCTCGTCTCGTTCCACCTTGACTTGCTCCAACTCGGCCTTGACAGCGCTCAACTGCTGGGTAAGCTCATCCCGCTCCCTGCTGAGATTCTCATTGTCACGCTTGCTGTCTTTGATCTGCCCCGACAATTCCCTTGATCTTGCCTTGAATTGCTCCACCAGCCTTGTTTTGAGCTCTTCCCTTGCTCCAGCTTTAGCCTCTTCGATTCGGGCATCGACGCCGGCAAGCTGTTCCTTGAGCGGATCGATCTCCGTCTTGAGCCCATCCCGCTCGGTGGTCAAGTTGATGATTTGGTTCTTAAGGTTCTCAAGCTCTTCCGGATCGACACGGTCGTACTTGTGTAGGATGTCTTGCGTGCGTTTCTGCCATCTATCGCGGTCCTCCTGAAGTAGCTTGTATTCGCCGTCCTTGGTCTCGAGCTCATTCTCTACCTCACGTACTCTTGTCTGGAGAGGCTCAAGTTGTGCGATAATCCGCTCCACCTCAGCCGTCTTCTCAGCCAGTTGGGTCTGTGCTTGTCGAGCTTCGGCGCGTAGAGTTGTGTTTGACTCCCTCATCACGTTTAGTTCTTCGATGGTGTGAAGCAGTTTGTTGTGATTCATAACACTCTGGTCCTTGTTCGCCTGCATCTGTCGTTCTTGGTTGAGTTTCTGTCTCGTTTCTTCTAGCTGAGCCTGAGTGTAGTCAAGCTGCTGTTGGAGTCGCTTGCTTTCTTGAATGGAAATCTCGTGTTGGACGTCTACGATCTCCTTTTCCCGGCGGAGATACTTGATGACCTCTTGCAGGTTCTCCAAATCAGACCCAGGTGCCGCAGGAGCCTCGCCTTCTGCTGGGGTTGCGCTTCGGTTCTTCTGCAACGCGGCAATCTGAGCGCTCACGTTTTCAAGCTGCTGATGAAGTATCTTGTTTTGTGCGTTGACGTCTTCCCGTCTTGCACGAAGTTCAGAGAGCTCGTTCTCATACCGCTCCTTCACTTCTGACCAGCTCTCTTCACTTTGGGAAAGGGTGGCTTTGGCGGCTTCTGCCTCAGCCTTGACCTTGGCGACTTCGGTTCTGAGGGCATTGTATTCTGTTCGGACGGTCTGCAATGCTTTTGCTGCGTCAGCGTGCTTGACGAGCTCGTTCTCATAGTTTTGTTGCGCTTGTTGAGCAATCTCTGCCTGAGCTTTGAGATCTTCTTGATGCATTTTAGCTGTTTCAGAAAGCCGCTCGTTCTCATCCTTGATCCGAGCGAGTTCGGCATCGAAGATCCGCTTCTGCTCAGCCAGGCTTGCTGCGCCCTCCTCATGCTTTGTCCGTATCTGCGACAACTCCGTATTAGTTGTGGCGAGTTCGGATGAGATATCCTCCATTCTCTGCTCCAGGTCTTTGATCTTCGCATCACGCTCCGAAAGCAGCTTGTCCATGTCTTCCTTGTAGTCGTCGAAGGTTGAGTTGAGATGCCGAAGCTCCTCCTCTGCTGTCCTACTGATCTCTTGATAGTTCTCAACATCAGTCTTTGCATTTTCCAGCTCGACCTGGGCGATCTCAAGGTCTCTCTTGAGCTCCGAGACTTCGATGGTAAGTGCTTGTTCGCGGCTGAGAGTCTCTTCGTGCTCTCCCGGCATGTCACCGTTGACAGTGTCTTGAGGGCGTGTGCTAGGTCGTGGCTGCAGAGCCTGGACGCGTTCCTCCGCACTACGAAGCTCAATTCTCATCTCATCCACCCTGGCTTGCAGCTGATCCCTGGTTGTTTTGGCGGCCACCAACTCTTCCCTAACATTGGCGAGAGTCTTCATGAGATCATCAATGCGTGTCCGGCTCTGCTCTTGCTCGAATTCGCGTCTAAGAACAGCCTTCTTGGCCTCTTCGACCTCGTCGTCAAGCTTACGTTTTGCGGAGGTGAGCTCAGATTCTAGCGCGTCGACCCTCGTTTGAAGCTTCCGGCGGCTCTCCGAGTCAGACAATTGCCTCTCATTCTGCAAGTTTTGGAGATCAGAAATCATCTTGTTCAGCCGACTCCGTTCTTCCACAAGCGCTTGGTTGTCTTCAGTGAGTCTTGCCTCAATCTTCTTGGCAAGCTCTCTCTCGGCCTTAAGATTAGCAGTCTCGTTGCGCATGCTATCTGCAAGGCCCTTGGCTTCAACAAGCTCCTCCGCGACCTGCTGTGTGCGCAGATCCTGTTTCGCCGCAACTTCTGCAAGGTGTTGGGATCGTTTCTGGAGCTCCGCATTCTCGGACTTGAGCAATTTATAGTTTGATTGCAGCATCTCATACCGCTCGTGAGCCAGTGTGACCTGACTGCTTGCGCGAGCAATGTCGGTTTGAAGCTCACTCTTCTCCCGGCTAAGACGTTCAAGGTGCTGCTTGAGTAAAGCGTGATCAGTGGCAGCTTCTTGCTTATAAGCGTCAAAGTGTGTTTGCATATCCTTGAGAAGCTTGCTGTAGTCTGCCATCTCCTTCGCCCCTATTGATTCGGCGGTAGATTGAGCTCCGGGGGTTGCGGCTCTTCCGTCAACTGATTGACCGAACATGGATCCGAGGTCTGCATCAGGAGGGAGCTGGCCACGGTGGGCAAGCATTCGGCGGTACATGTCCCTTTCGCGTACGAAGCTTTGTGATTGTGTGGTCAAAGTCTTGAGCTCGTCCTTGAGCCTTTCCACCCGTTCACGTAGGTTTCCTAGCTCTTGGCGATCCTTCTCTTGTTGATTCTGCTTGGCACGGGCTTCTTCTCCTTCCATGCGCTCACCAAGCTCACGAGTGAGGCGCAACAAACGGGCATTCTGCTCTTGCAGCTCTTTGACGTTCCGGAAGATGATTAAACGCTGACTGATGAAGCGATCGGTATCGGTCATGCCTTCAAGTTGCGCGTCGTCAATTTCACCGCGCACAATCCGTTGGAACATCTCTTGATCTTCAGCACTGAACGATTCCAAGCCTTGCTCCCGAGCTTGCATCTCCATAAGGAGCACCTGTACTTGCATGCTGAGATCACGGAGCTGTTGCCGGAGTACAGCAGTCTCTGTTGAGAGGGCTTCGGTTTCGGTAGTCCGGGTCCGGATATCTCGCCGCATGGCATCTCGTTCGGCATTCGCCTCTTCAAGAAGTGCAGTGAGGTCAATAACCTCTGCGGATAATCGCTCATGATCGGCACGAAGTTCCTCAATCTCAGGCTGCTTGGATTCCAACTCTTGAATCATGTCGTCAATCGTGGTGGTAAGCTTCTCGTTTCTTCGTTTCTCGCCATCCAGCTCTGCCTTCAGTGTCGAGTTTTCGGCATAAAGTTGGGTGAAGTTGACACTCCCCTTCATGCGAGACGCGCCGGGAGTAAAAGCGGCTGGGGAACCGGCTCTGGCTGGAGTAGCCGTGCCATTGCCATTGATTGTACGTCTAGGCGTAGCCGGAACCGATGGTATACGCTGCATGTGAGATAGTTGGTTCTCAAGATTCTCGATTTGTAGCTCGAGCTCAGAGACTCTGTGTTCGGCAACCTCCTTGTGTGACCGTTCGGTATCAGTCTCTGCTTGCATCTGACCAATCTCCTCAGCAGCTTGATCCCTGATCGAGTCCAGCTCGGTCTGAAGCTCCTCGACCCTCCGTCTTGCACTTTCGGCCTGTTCTTTTTGGAGCTCCGCCAGGCGCTTGAAGTTGTCAATTTGAGAGGTGAAAGACTCCTGCTTTCGTGCCGCTTCCTCTTCCAGCTGCTGTATCCTTGCGAACGCATTGTCTGCCTTTTCGCCTAGTTCGGCCAGTCGCTTCCTTACTTGCTCATCCGTCCGCTTCATCGAGTCAATACTGGCGTCAGCATCCTCTTTTTGTCGCTGAAGCTCAGATACTTTGCCCCGTAACTCGCGCCGCTGTTTGTTGAACTCGGCGGTTCGAGTCTCGAGCTCGCCCGCGTGCCAGTCCCTACTCTTCTTGAGCAGCTCAATTTCCTCCTTCAACCTCCCCTCCTTGAATTTTCCAGCTGCCGCGTCATTCTCCAACTTGGTGTTCTTCTCCTCGAGACCAGCGATATCGCGCTTCAACTGGTTAATCTTCTGTTGCTGCGTCGACAAGTCCTCCGCTAGTCGGTCCTGCGCTGTAGACTTGGTCTCGACTTGCGCAGATAGGTCGCGGTTCAAAGCTTCGAGCGTACTTATGCGTTGACGGAGGGTATCTAACTCCGAGGTAGAATTTGATGTCGAGGACTTCAGCGTCTGAAGCTCCGATTCTAGTGCAGAGCGCGCATTTTCTGTCTACCGTGAGTGCGAACGCGAGTTGCACGACCTACGCAAACATACCTGATTCAGCGAGCTTGACACGAAGCTCTTCTAGCTCCTTGAATGTCTTGTCTACTGTTGCTTTCAATCCCCGAACTCGTGAATCCGAACCGTGCACGGCATTTTCCAGCTCCACATCGGTTCGTAACTTGTCCGCTTTAAGGGCGTCATATTCTTTGGCCTTTCGCGAAACAGATTCGAGGAACGACCTGACTAGGTCGGCTGTTGGTTCGTCGAGGAGTGACTGGACGGTTGTCTCTGGAATGGCATACGACGCGGCGATGTAACCCGCGTCAATCGCGGTTGCGGCCATCCTGAGACTGATGCTAGCAGATTACCAAACCATAAATAAAAAGAAACAGAAGAACCAGAAACGAAAGGTAAGGAACGAGAGGTTGTAAAAGACGCAACAGAGTGCGGCAGGTGGTGATAATGAAGGTCTGTCAATCGGCAAGAAGTTCGTCAATTGATGCGTGAACGGATGCGACCAGCGTTGCCAAGACACTAGTCAAAATGCGGCTCTTATCAGATCCAGCATCGTCACCCTCCAGGCTCCCTCTACAACTTAATCAGCCTCATCACCTTCACCACAATCACAGCCCTTTCACTACCCCATCAATATCACATCTCTCTTCGTCGGCTTCTGAACGGTTCGGTTTGGGTTCTCCTTGCTAGGCCTCTCCGACAGACCGCGTTTGCGCAGGCAGCAGCGCGCTCGACTCGCCAGGTCTGACACATCGAGTTCAAGAGCGGCGAGCAAACGGCGACCTATTGACATGACGAAGCGTCTCTCGACTTCTTGAAGATTGAAGTCGCTCTGACTGTCGGAGCTGGAGAAGCAAGGGTCACTCAAGTGTCGTTCAGCACTGTGTTTCCCTACACAGCCAGGCTTTGATTCTTAGTGTGCTTTAGTCAGAGAATTCAAGGGGACACTCAGCACTCCGCCATGTCTCTCGAAGCCTCTCTCGCATCCTTCCGCGCTGCGGCCACTGGCGCCGCAAGCAAGGTTGCTCGAGCCCAAGTCCGTCAGCCTGGAGCAACAGCTGTGTCCACCCCTACCCCGTCAGGTACCCCGGCTCCTCAGGATCTGAAACGGAAGCGGGAGGTGCCGCCTCCTCCGACTGTCTTTTCACAGCCGGCCAGCACCGGTACTGGCAAGGAGTTGTCCACCAAAGTCGTATACGCCGTGGAGTATCTGAAGGGGAAGAACCAGCCTGTCAGGTTCCAGGACATTTGGGGCTATCTATCATGGCAGGGTGCGAATGATGTTGAGTACCGGAGTCTGCTGAGGGTGATGAAGGGCCGAGAAGACATTGAGTTGGTGGAAGATAGCAAGGAGCCTAAGGATGTGCTCTTCCGATTTCGACCCAAGCACCCTGTTCGCAGCAAGGAAGACCTGCTAGTATACTTGCAGGCCCTTCCCACGGCGCAAGGCATCAAAGTTTCGGAGCTCAAAGAAGGGTGGCCATCAGCTATTGAGGACATCAGGGACCTCGAAGCCCAGAAGAAGATCCTGGTGATCCACAACAAGAAAGACAACAGCCCAAAGACGGTATGGCCCAACGATCCCTCATTGGAACGATCCGTAGACGAAGACTTCCACAAGATGTGGGATCACCTCAAGGTGCCGCTCACAACGCAGGAGCTGCATGATGCTATCATCAAGTCGGGTCTAAAACCGACAGGTCAGATCAAGCAGGTAGATGTCAAGCCAAAAGCGGTCAAGAAGCAGACGAAGAAGAGAGGAGGAAAGGTTACCAACACCCACTTGTTGGGCATCCTGAAGGACTACTCGCATATGAGGAAATAGGCAGTATTCATGTCTTCATTCACCGCTTCACAATTTGCATCTACAAGCGGCTTTGCCAATAGGGGCATCTGGGTGTTCAAAGGTTTTCCTCCCCAGATTTTCAAGGAGATACAAGCATGGGTTTGGCGTTCACAGCAGGACCTTCGTGTCACAAGATACGACAGCATGGAAAGGCGTTTGCTTCAGCCGGTACTATCCAGTGTAGTAAGATAGGTGTCCTATACAGTATTGTACGGACCTTTAGTCCATTTTCAGAGACCTTTTAGAGGATATACATGCGTCTCCCTTACGCTGCCAGGCAGAATTCTAATTCCTACCACATTTCAAGATACTGTACATCATCCACCGACTTCTGCCAACCCAAAATGGCCATCCTCGCCCTGCATTTGCTCCCTGCGCAGGGCTCGCAATGGCATCGTTCAACAGTGGAATGGACTGCGCGTCCTTCTATATCGTGTATCTTTTGCTCTGCATTGAGGCAAAGACATCATTCCACCTTTGGTAGCTTCCTCACCCCAAAGAAATAGTTCCCCCATCCCTCACTGCCCCTTACCTCCCGCCACCCCAGTCCAGGCACGTACACCACCCCCATCGCTCTTGGGCTACCCCAACCTTCTTGCTGCGCGAACCACCTTCTCAACTCCTCTTCATTCACATACTTCTTCCAATCATGCGTGCCCCTAGGCACCATCCCTATAGCATACTCCGCCGCGGCAATCGTGATTGCCCACGATGTCCATGTCCTTGCGATGGTAGACAAGATGAGCCAACCGCCGGGCTTTACATGCGTCATGCATTCTGTCAGGAAGGCAGACGGTGTGGAAACATGCTCCAAGACTTCGAATAGCGACACTATATCATATCCTTCCTGCTCGCTCTTGGGCGTAGGCAGGTTCTCAATCGAGGTGTTCAGGTATGAAAGCTTCCCCGGCCGTATCAGCAAAGGATCCTGTCGAGCGTGTGCTTTCGCAATCGAGAGGACCTCGGGCGTGGGGTCTATACCTGTCACAGAGGCTGTGGTGGGTAGGCGGGCAGCGGATTCGGTGAAGATGCCGCCGCCGCAGCCGATGTCGAGGTAGCGGAGGGGTTCGGTGGAGGGAGCGTCGGGTTGCGAGGAGCGACAGTCGGAGATGAATTGGTGGCGGAGGGGGTTCATGAGGTGGAGGACTCGGGATGGGCCATGGGGGTCCCACCATGTTGAGGCTAGGGCGTTGAAGTGGGTGACTTCTGTTGGATCGACGGAAGTGTGTGCGCTCGAGGGTGGTGATGGATTGTGGGGAAGAGCTGAAGTCGTCTTAAAGGTCCGCGCTTGTGATCTCAAGACAGTGGGTATATTAGGGTACCGCCATGTTCTCCGCAAAGAGGGAAGCATCCAGAGTTCCGATGTGAATTCTCTTGAGAGGTTCCGCATTGAAGCGGACCGGAGTGTTGAAGCCATACTGCGGCTTGATGTTAGTACACCGCTTTAGAGGTGATGTCTTCTGGTTGCTCTGTTTGGAGCCATGACGAGGTGCAGCCAACGCTAGAATGTAGCCCAAGACGATGGGGCGGACGATGATGGCTTCAACAAAGCTTCATAGATCTAAATATGTCCAAGATTAGATAAGATCTTGCAGCTGTTCTTAATTTCACCAGCGTCGCCTCTCTTGAGTGCATTTTAATAGCCTCTGATTGTGTTATTTCAATCGGGAAGGACAATATAAGGAAGATGTATTGAATCAAGACGTCTTCAACAATGATGTTAGAGCCCAATAAGGACGATTGCTCGTGTTCTCGGAGAATGGAATATATTTATTGCTCCTGTCTTCCAAATTTGTTACGAGAATGATAAAAGTCAACGCTTCCAAAGTCCCTTCCGTCCAAAATGTCTCGCATATACACTATCCTGGCTCTTCTGTCTGGCAATAAGAAGGTCTTTCAATTGCCATAATCTAGAAGGATGATTTCTGCTTGCGAGATATGCAAGAGCTAATCTCTGCGCCCTTCCTTAATTGCTTACCGACGCGAACAAGGGATCAATCACAGAGGTTCTAAGTCATAGTGCACTCAATGGCAATAGCGCTGTGCTGCTTGTCTCATAGCGAGCAGAAAAGACGACAGGACTGAGGCTCTACTAATGCCTGTTGTTCTGAACTCGCACTCTCTACCACTATTGGGGTCTTGACTTGCAGCTGGGGCAATGTCAGCAGGCTAATAGGATCCCACTGAGGAACCTTATGCGCTAAGTTGGTATCATTTCATATCTAGCAACAAATGTTCGTCATTCGGCGAGGTCTAAGTCGCTTGAGTTGACGCGATTCGGAATCAGAGGAGCAAGCAGAGGAGCAAGCAGAGGATCACTATCATCTATCGGTATGCTGCAGTTGTATTGTTTGCTTCAGAAAGCTTTGAACGGCAATGATGCTTGACTAAACGCTCTGATGGTACAGGTATAGATTCCTTGCACTGCGCTGCCCGGTACGCTCCAGATCTAGAGGCAAATGACCCATTATAACTCCAGCCCAATGCTACCCATCGTACATGCTTCAACATCTCTCCTGTATTATACAGCTCCAAATCATAGAAGCAACACCTCATGTTTCCCCATTGACCGTCTTCCAGTTGTCCAGGTATCTCTGGCCGCTAGTCGGACCCGTGTAGCCAATGAAGTTTCCATGAGGCTTTTCGACCTTCATCGACACGTATGGCGTGAGCTGCTCCACATGTCAGTAAAAGGTCATTACATTTTCCCAACTATTCCCTCCCTTGCTCTGCGCGCCGTAAAGCCGTCCATTTTCCAACCATCCGGCGATCGCTTTAAGGAAGAGCCTCATACCTTGAAATTTGGGTTGTACTCCGGTGGCACATACGTCCGTACTTTATTGTAGTCGATCTTGTAGCCACCCCATTTAGTATGTCGTCCCATTGAGCCGGTCCGTGTGCCCTTGTAGTAGTCCTTGCCCGCTTGCTTCGTCGAGAGAGGGAGACGGCGATAGCGGCCCAGGAGGGCTTGCGTAGGCTTGAACATTTCGAAAGCTGTCGCAATGTACCAGAAATCGGAACAGGTGGAATGCGATAGTGAATGTGAATGGCTTCGCCGGTGTTTCGAAGGGCCGCTGATGCTTTGCGATCGCAGTGATGTTGAAGTTCTTCGGAGCTGTCAGCGAACCTCGACGCAGGGACCATCGCCAAGATTCCGGGCGGTGAGCGGCGAAACCCAAAAATTCCAGCCCACTGCCATCACCGACTCTCGCTCAAACAACATTTTCGTAACACATTGTTAGATTGCAATGCCCGCCCGCTTAGCCAGGAGTTCGGTCTCTATCTCGAAACCGCACAACGCGCGCAAAAAGCACCAAAAGCGCAACCTTGAGGCCTTTGCCATCGCGAGCCATGAAGTCCCATCCACGCACAAAATCCGGCAGCACCGCTTGGGAGAAGCCGAAGATGACGCTCCAAGAAAAAAGCGCCGGCGAATGGCGGATGATGACGATGAGGGCCCAGGATCAGACGATGAAGAGGGTCCGAGTAATGCGAGCCGGTTAGAACGAAAAAAGGTGAAGAAGGGGAGGTTTGATGAGTTGGATGTTGATAGTGGAGAGGATAGTGAGGGGCACCATTGGCGATATGGGGAAGTGGATGAGGACGATGATGAGGATATTGATAGCGACGAAGCTTTCGGAGAGAGTGATGAGGAGAAGTTTGAGGGATTTACCTTCCGAGGAAGTGCAGGGGGCAAGGGTAGCAAAGGCTCCAAGCGGACGAGCAGGGACAAACATTTGGAAGAGGACTTTGGCGCGGATGTGGACCTGAATGAGGATGAGATGGAGCCAGCTGAGGCCTCGGACGAGGACGATTTGGGTGACGATGCTATTGATCTTGCTACGGCGCTGGATCAGTACGAAGAGGAAGGCTCTGACGACAGTGACGACGGCGCACAAGGCTCTGGAGAGGGTGAGGAATCGGAGGAGGACACTCCACCATCTGACTATACTATGTCCGACGACGAAGATACGGCCGACCCGAAGAAATTACTGCAGCTGCGCCATCTCATTTCCACCCTAGATGCGGAAGCTGCCGTGGCGGAAAACAAGAAGAAAGCTCGACGAGGCCAGGATGTGCACGAGACGCGACCCGAGAATGCATTTGGTATCACCCGTACGGAGAAGCTTAGTTTGGAAGATCTCGGAGCGAGCACAAAGCGGTCAACGAAAGTCAAAGGGCTTGATGCACCGCTTCCAAAGCGTCAACAGGATCGGCTGGACCGTATAGCTGCGAACGAGAAAGCAAAGGAAACGCTAGACCGCTGGATTGATACAGTCAAGCACAATCGTCGAGCTGATCATCTTGAGTTTCCACTTCGCAACCCTAGTGAGGGTGAAGCCTTGGGCACCAGCAAGCTGCTCCCGACCTCTCAAGACAAGCCGCAGAATGACTTGGAGTCTACTATCCAAAAGATTCTCACAGACAGTGGCCTTGCACAGCACAACAAGACTGATGAGGATCAGATCCGTGCATTTGAAGAGCTGAAGACCAACAAGATGTCACTAGAGGACGTGCAAGCTCGCCGAGCCGAGTTGCGCAAGGCAAGGGACTTGTTGTTCAGGGAAGAAGTCCGGGCAAAGCGCATCAAGAAGATCAAGAGCAAGTCATATCGCAGAGTGCACCGAAAGGAACGGGAAAGAATGGCAGAGAAGGAAAGGCAGGCTCTTGTCGAAGCCGGCGTAGAGATGTCCGAGGACGAAAAGGAGAGGCAAGATCGGCGAAGAGCTGAGGAGCGCATGGGCGCAAAGCACAGAGAAAGCAAGTGGGCGAAAAGTGTAAAGTCGATTGGAAGAGCCGCCTGGGACGAGGATGCACGAGCAGGTGTCACGGAGATGGCAAGGAGAAACGAGGAGCTTCGTAGGCGGATGCAAGGCAAGGAAGTTGTGGGGAATGAAGATCAGGAGCCTACCGATCCCAGCGATGATGAGGATGAGGAAGAACGGGGGTCAGACGAGAGCGACGATGCGTTTGAGACTCGAAGACTGCGTACACGACTGGAGCGAATGGATCAGGAGGGCGAATCATCTGGGAAGTCTAAGCTTGCCTCCATGAACTTTATGCAACGTGCAGAAGCCGCGCGGAAGGCTCAGAATGATGAAGAGCTCCAGCGCATCAGACGAGAGCTCGATGGCGAGGAGAGTCCTGAGGAAGAGGAGCCGGAATCGCTTGGACGAAGAGTCTTCGGGCCTACGAGCGTGAAATTGGCCAGCGCAGTGAACCAGAAGCGAAACGAGTTTGAGGAAAAGGATGATTCCGATACGGAGAAAGAAGTGGATGGTGATGAGGTCGAGATTGTGGTGGACGGCCCGGATGCCGGGAATAAAAGTCAAAAACGCAGCCAGGCCAAAAAGTCCTCCCAGAAGAAGTCGTCACAACCCAAGGTCACGAATTATGGTGCAGATAACCCTTGGCTTGACTCTTCTACTTCGACCCGGTCTAAGAAGTCAACTGGAATCGATGTACAGCCTGACAACCCTTGGATCACGGACGCTCCGATAGCCAAGCCCAAGGAGGCACGGGCCGGCGCGGGCGCGCTGATCAGCAATGTTGACCATTCCCGAGATGGCACAACGGGTAAGAAGTCTTCCGCAAGGGCGAAAGAGACCGTGGCACCTGCTGATGCGGATGGTTGGACCGTTGTTACGCACGCGGGTGAAGACGGCGATTCTGACGACGCAGAAGATTCAGATGATGGCGCAGAACATTTGCCTTTCGTGCTACGGAACAAGGAGCTAGTGTCGAAAGCTTTTGCAGGCGACGAGGTGGCAACAGATTTTGCCGCAGAGAAGCGTGCTTTGATTGAAGAGGAGGGAGATAAAGTTATCGACAACACCCTGCCTGGATGGGGCACATGGGTCGGTGAGGGCATCGGCAAAAAGGCTCAAGCACGCAACAAGGGCCGCTTCTTGGAAAAGGTAGAAGGTATCAAGCCACAGAATCGAAAGGACGCAAAGCTGGACAAGGTCATTATCAACGAGAAAAGAGTCAAAAAGAACGCCAAGTACTTGGCTACTCAGTTGCCGCATCCTTTTGAAACCAAAGAGCAGTACGAGCGTAGTCTCAGGCTTCCTGTGGGTCCAGAGTGGCAGACCAAGAAGAGCTTCCAGGATACTACGAAGCCCAGAGTCATCGTAAAGAAGGGTGTGGTCATTGCGCCCATGGAGAGGCCCATGCTGTGAGCTGGACCACGCCTCTCATGGCTGGGGCGGGAGAGTTGCATTCGGCTGAGATGGACCTACAGCTGTTGGTGTGGGCTTCATCTATAACTGCTGGATGTTGATGTCGTTGAGTTAGACATATGCACTAAGGCCGGCGCCTAGGCTGGCTTGAGCAGTTGTTTGTGAGACAGTTACATGGCGTCCTGCGGGGTTCCCGGCCGGGTATCACCATGTTTGGGCTTAGCGGCAGCTTGATATCAGGTGGAGGAGATCACGCAGCTGAAATCTGCGGCAGTATCCGAATGCAAGCTTGTACAAGACTTAGTTGCTTCTGTAGATACATCACGCTTCTATAGACACTGAGCACTTTTGCGTATACAGCCATATGTTGTCTACAATTTGACTTCAAGTTTAAAACTCGAAAGGATCGATGAAGGCACGTTGATATTGATGCAGGGTCGGATGACGTGCGTCGTTTGACCAGGTTCTTGCGTGCTTGGCAAGCCGCAACCACGCCCAGAATAGCATGGCCCTGGATGGTCGATGCACACGTCCCGTCCCTTGTTACGACGTCAACAAGTCGCTTGCCGATCAGACACTGTCCCCTTGCTAGTTGAAGATGTCAAGTTTTTGTATCTCTGTTCCTGCTTTAGCTGGACATTTCACTCGTCCTGCCCCTGTAAAAACTTGTCTGATCCGCTCAAGTCGCGGAACCGGGTGGCCACGCGGTGCATTTCTATTTGGCTTCTTCTCCTACACAGTTTAATAAGGTTGCGTCAACTGATTAACACCTTCTGAGCTTGCATAGTCCGAGGGTCGGACCGCTGGAAGAGTTTCCTAGGGCTGGCTGACTGACTACAATATTGGTATATATAGACCTCAAGACCTTTGCATTGTTGGTTCTTCTCTTCCATAATATCCTCATTATCACTTTGAGCATCATTCCCTACCAGAGCACGTGCAGACAACCATCGTACGAACATTCCAACGACCACCTTTTGTACCACAAGGTAACCCGCTTTCCGTTGCCTCTTGCACGCGCATGACCTCTCTTCATTCCTTGCGGTACTGTTCTGGCAATATGTGTACAATGGACATTCATGCGGTATCCTCGGTATCATTTTCTTGGCCGTACTTAAGGAACATACGACGGTCGCCTGAAGAGCGTAACAGCTGCAGGACCTTCAATGCTAGGCAAGATCAACAACCAGGACGAAGTTCTCCGCATCCATCTCCCTGCAGGATCGCGGCCTCCAGAACAAGAGTCAGCTGGATCATCTGCGCCAAACGCAACAAGGCTTGCAAAACGGGACAAGCATACCATTGGGTCTTGAGATCTCAAGCACTTCTCCACCGGCAGTAGCCGGACGCCAACATGGCGGACGCTGCTATTTCTGTAGAGTGTTTGATTGTTGCTCTGCTAACCATATTAATACAGATACCCACTGTTTGTACCTTCCCATACCCGGACCGCACCTTATTATATATCGAAGCAGAGA
Source organism: Floridaphiala radiotolerans (assembly GCA_022813185.1). NCBI lineage: Eukaryota > Fungi > Ascomycota > Dothideomycetes > Floridaphiala > Floridaphiala radiotolerans. The sequence continues at coordinate 24,684 of JAKLMZ010000051.1, read as the reverse complement.
TACTCAGCGCAACGATCATACCAGACGACCGAGGTAACTCTGAGATTACAGAGACTGCGATTCGAACAAAAACCACCGCAAACCCAGGAAGCGAGATCAGTTTGCTGCCAGCTACAAAATATTCAACATCAGGCTCTTCTGGGGTAGAGGTTGTTACCGTAACTGAGACCTGCTCATCGTCATCGTCATCGCCACCTACAACAACGCAGGCGATCACAGTGACATATACGCTAGTACGATCCACGGCATCGTCCAGCATTCAGCTCCCAACTACCGATTGGCCAAGCAGTTCCTCATCAGACCCGCCTATAACATATCCTGGGAGCATCCCGCCTGAGGCACCTGTTCCTACACACGTCACTGCAACCTCATCGTACCTTGCTTCTCTAAACATATCGTCCTACTCGTTTCCGGTAAGCACATCACTGCTGTGATTACAGGATATCCGCTAAAGAAGCATAGGTAAGCACTTCGGTTTCTGGCTTCGGAAGTGTTGCAACTTCAGCTACGTCAGAATCGAGTCCAAGTACATCAACCGGTTCTCAGTCCTATACAACGTACAACATGTCAGGCAACATCTTCGTCCCTGTAGCGACCGATGCCCCGCCGGCACAAGTCAAGTCCAGGCCTGATCATCCCGTGCCAAGGACGGGCATTGTAAATCAGAACGGGCCAATCGAGACAAACAAGTTCTATGCCAACTTCTTTCTTGGCAATCAAACTCAGGGATGCTGGACTCATCCGTATTCCTTGAGCTGGGTCAGAGGCGGTGGCAATGCCTCAAGCTGGGGTATCGCGGTGACACACATTGAGCGGAGTATGCTCGCCTTTGGCCCTGGCAGCCCACCTCAATACTTCATCAATCCCATCGGTATCCAGCACTTGATTCTCTCCGCTACCGAGCTAGGCGGCGCCACTACGTTGACGTCCGACAGCTTGCAAGCCTTCTCAGCCAACATCAACCTGGCACCTACCGGCGGCGCTGCGCCTATCCTTACGATGCCCGTTGTGCAGGGTATGGGATTCGCTACCTGCATTTACAGAAACGCCACTCCCATGGTGCAAAGCGGCGTCTTCATCCGTAATGCCAACTCTGCAGGCAACTTCGGCAATGGCGTCAAGTACAGAATCACTCTTGAAGACAACAGCAACTGGCTCGTATATTTCTTCCCAACCAGCGGAGGTGTTCCCGCTATGAACCTAGTCAGGAATACCACGTTCCAGGGCAATGGAAGGTTTACCGGATTCATCCAGGTCGCAAAAAACCCAGCTGGCGCGAATGGTGAAAGCTACTACGACAGAGCGGCAGGTGCTTATGCCACGGGGCTCAATCTGTCAGCCTCCATCAGCGGAAGCACCGCTAACTACACTTTCGGCTTCCAAAAGGGAGGGCAAACCAACAAGCCGCTCATCATGTTCGCCCTGCCTCATCACAATGCTTCGCTCAATGCTCAGACAGCAGGCACTCGAACGCCCATTCAGCTGACAACGACTACCAAAGGTCTGGCTACTGCCCTGTTGGCTGATACCTGGACTATGACAGAGGCGAACGCCCCTACCGACATGGGCTTCGCTCCCTGGAGCCCGCGTTTGCGCAGCGTTAGCAACATCTCCCAAACTGCTATCAATGCTATCAACGCGGTCGCGCAAGGCGAGGTTAACCAAGACTACAACGCTCAGACGAACCTGAACAGCATGTACTTCAGCGGTAAGGGTCTGGGAAAGCTTGCCATGTTGACCTATGCTCTCAACGACTTGGCAAAGAACACTGGTCTTGCAAGACAGGCCCTCGACAAGTTGAAGGCATGCATGGCTGTCTTTGTTGACAACCGCCAGATCTTCCCCTTGGTATACGAGACTGCGTGGAAGGGCGTCGTGTCCACCGGCTCCTACCAGACAGGTGATGCTGGTCTTGATTTTGGTAATACCTTCTACAATGACCACCATTTCCATTACGGCTACTTCGTTTACTCCGCTGCCGTCATCGGATACCTTGACCCTAGCTGGCTGAACCAGGGCTCCAACCGGGCTTGGATCAATATGCTCGTCCGAGACTTTGCCAACCCGAGCACTCAGGACACCTACTTCCCCTTCAGTCGCTCCTTTGATTGGTTCCATGGTCACTCTTGGGCCAAAGGTTTGTTCGAATCCGCGGACGGTAAAGACCAGGAGAGCACCAGTGAAGACATGTTTGCATCTTATGCCATCAAGATGTGGGGCAGGACTGTTGGTGATCCGAACATGGAAGCTCGAGGCAACTTGATGCTTGCCGTGCAGAGGAGGAGCTTTTCGAATTACTTCTTGTTGGAGGATAACAACACGGTGCAGCCATCCCAATTCATACCGAATAAGGTCACAGGCATTGTATGTCTAGTCCTCCCATCCTCCGTCTTACTGACCCCATTTGCTAATCTCTTGTTGCCAGTTGTTCGAGAACAAGGTAGACCACGCAACCTACTTCGGCGGCAACATCGAGTACATCCAGGGCATCCACATGATCCCCCTCTCTCCTCCCAGTGCATATATTCGCGCCCAAGCCTTCGTATCCCAAGAATGGTCCCGCTACTTCTCCAACGGCCGGGTCGACCAGATCGGCGGTGGATGGCGTGGGATCTTGTATGCGAACCTGGCAATCATCGATCCAAATACTGCCTGGAACTTCTTCAACCAGCCTGGATTCGATTATGGCTGGCTTGATGGCGGTGCCAGTAGGACATGGTACTTGGCCTACGTTGCCGGGCTGGGAGGAGCGGGGACTCAGGGAACCAACCTCACCCAAGCCTCGGTCGAACAAATGCCACTGAAGCAGGTTCAACGGTCTGTAGAAGAACCACAGCAGCTACAGCAGCCACAGCAGAACCAACAAGCTGCTGGAAGCCCCAATGGGCGGCCACAAGTGCTGCAACAGGAAAGGAGGAGGAGTAGCGCGGAGTTCAAGCGTCTTGCAAAGGGAGCATTCGATAAGGCGAAGCGGTTCTGGAAGTGATTACCGGTTAGGGAAGACTGAGAAGATACCATGACACGAGCGATAGAGATGCTTGATGATACACGATTTTTGTTGGAGGTAGAACAGTGTGTAATGAATCGTACCGTTATGTATGTCTTTGAGACTGATTGATGCGCTGAGTGTATCCATTCATTCCAGTACTCAGAAGGCTCCATATCCCGCAAACTTCTAAAAGACCCTGCTATTGCCGCGATACTCCCAATGCCTTTTCAGATGGCCGCAGAATGATCCTCTAGTTACCGAAAGCAACAACGCCAAACATGCTATTAACCTTTGCCATAATAGAAGCCACGGACTTAGCTCTTGCTTCTCTTAGACCTTCGCGTGCCAGTACTCTCGTTGGCAGTGGAAACCTTTGACGACTTCTTCGAGTTCTTCTGGAAAGCTTCCTCCGGCGGCTCTTCCATAGCAGCACGCTTCTTGCCCTTGCCCTTAGGCGCATACTTCTCTTCCAGCCTGGAGATCAAGTCGTCATGCTGAGCGGCTCGTTGCTGCGCCCTTCCCCGGAGAAGCGAAGCTAGCGCGGCCTCGTCCGGTCCATCCTTCTTCTTCTTCCTCTTCATGCCATTCAACATGCGCTTTCCTAACGGTAGTTCCTCGTCTAGGTCAACCTGCTCCTCACCCTTCTCTCCGAAAAGCTTCCCATGCACTCCGAGCTCCTTCGCGTACTCCTCTGCCTCCTGCGCTTCTTTCCTTGCGCGTTGTTTCCGTTTCGTGCTCTCACCCTTGTGCGCCGTCTTCGTCCACTTCGGATACAGCTTCGGTCCATCCTCCTCCGCAATCGCCCCGTCCACAATGCCGATGAACCTCTCCGTGTCCTCCAGCGGATCGCTCAACATGATCGTCTCGAACATCTTATCGAGATCACCTTTGTATTCCTCATACGCATCCAACACATCCTGCCTTTCCTCCTCACTACCCTTGTACTGTTCCCGGAACTTCTCAATCGCCTCCGCCGTGACAACGTCTTCGAACTGCGTCCGGAAGAAGGCGCTCCAATCAAAGTTGTCATCATCGAGGATGGACTCATCAGTCCGCCCGGTTCGGTCATACCGCGACCGCCGCGTCTTGTCGGAGAGGATGGCGTAAGCGAATGCGACCTCTTGGAATCTGGTGTGCGCGGTATCTTTGTTTTCGGGGGAGGCTTTGTCGGGGTGGTGCTTCAGGGCTGCTTTGCGGTAGGCGGTCTTGATCTGGTCTTGAGTTGCTGATTTGTCGAGGGAGAGGACTTGGTAGGGGTTTATGGCTGTAGGAGGGTCGGAGGTGGTAAGGTCTTCGGTTTTGGGAGCCATTGTCAGTGTCGGGATTGTGGTTTCGGTGCTAAGATTGTGAGGCCGTAAATTACGACGGCGTTAGCAGGATGGTTGGTAAAGTGAAGACGAATCTTGCTAGTATAAAGTGCAAGAAGAGAGCAGACGAAGTGATGGACCGATGTGATGTTCGTGTGAGGGGAGGAGTGAAAGGCTGGAGGACGCGTTTCACCAAAAAGATGACGCGCCGCTTATCTTATCCATCAAAGATCAAATTAGACTTCCTATTTAGATCAACGACGCATTCTCCCCGCCAAAACAGCGCTTCAAAGCCAGCCATGACATGACAACAGTGCCATCACAGATATATCCAGCAGTCTGCTTCAGCGCTTCGCCTACTTACAACGTATGGGTGAAGCTTACTGCTGCCGACGTCCATGCGCTTCGCGCTCAACCTGGGTTTGAAGGTACGTTTCCTCACGGAGTCCTTCCTCAAGTGCGCGCCTAACGTGGTCTTAGGGCAAAATGTGTACTTCCACTTGAACCACCCTATTCGCTATGTCCGTATTGTTGGCACGGTTGTCGTTATAGATGACATCGCGCCGACCATTACCCTCCTTACACTCGACGATGGCAGCGGCGCGACCATTGATGTCAAGATAACTCGCCTGAGCAAGGACATTGTGGAGAAACAAGCGATCGAATGTGCTTCAAACACAGCTGTCGATAACGTCAATGTAAACAGCGGCATCGGTACCTTTGGAGTTGAAGTTGACGGACAAGCGCTGAGCATCGGCATAACGGTAAAGGCTAAATGCACCATCTCCGAGTTTCGCATGAGCAAACAACTGGACCTCAAGCGCATTAGCATTGTCAGAGATACGGATGAGGAGGTCAGAGCGTGGCAGGAGCTGGCTGGTTTCAGAGACGAAGTGCTGTCTAAGCCGTGGACGCTTTCTGATGAGATGGTGCAACAGCTGAAGGAGGAGGCGGCAAACCAGCGAAGGAAAGAGAAGGAGAGGGAGCGCCGGAAAGCGGTGGTCGCAGCGAGGAAGGCTGAGCACCGGAAGGCTCACGAAGCGGAAAGGGCCGCAAGGAGGAGGGCGAGGGAAGAGAAGTATGAGCGAAGAAGGCGGAAAGAAGAGATCATGTATAATGCTGGAGCATTGGATAGGCAGATGCGTTGAGCGTTATGTGGTAGTCGTCGCCGCTTTTTTGCCTACACGATACATTCTCGAAGTTCGCTTCCGCACGTTGAGTAGCGTGTGCATAGGTGTCAAAATAAAGAGTGAAATCTGCGCCATGCTTCTGAGTAGTCAAACGTTACTTGGTAACTACATTCACATCCATTATCTTGCCTTGAGCTTCAGGCTGCCGGAATCGGATGTCGGTAAATTCTCGGCCTCACTTTTCGTAGTCTCGATGTGCACAAGACCTCACGAACCCTTGACAGGAGAGAACAACAATTGTACTATCATCCGCAATGCCACCCCGATTACAGATTCTTTCCGCGCCCAGAAGGCTGGCCTTCCGACCCGTTGCTAGGGTGCGTCTGCCTTGGGAGGGTGTAAAAGCGAGCAATGGCTTCATACGGACATTCGCCGACTCAAAAGACCTTCCGCTGTCCGAGGATAATGCAGGACCAAACACCGAACAAGCCGTACCGCACGTGAGCGAGGAGGCAGCAGCAATGGGAAAAATAACAGGTGGACCGACGCCTGATATTGAGGGTCAAGGGACTCCTGTGGAGGAGGTGCGTCGTGCGACATGATGTTAGGGCAGAATACAGCTAACCCTGACGAAGGTGGTGGAAGGCGACAAGGAAGCCGAGAAGAAACTACCAAAAGTCATGCAGGAGAGCTTGAAGAACAAGACAGAGGCGCCAAGTGGTTCACGACCATACTCAACATCGGCAAGACTACATGCGATGGAGGTACAATCGACACCTGACATTGACGATACACTCATGACCTTCACACCGGAGGACATGGAGTTGGCTAGACCAACAGGCCACAAGTTTGATCTCCCAGACCTTCCACTGCCAGAGCGGTCACACTTCAAGAGGCGCTATGAGCCCATCGTAGAGCAAGTCACAAATCTCCTCATGCGGGACGGCAAGAAGGGTGTGGCGCAAAGAGTATGTAAATAGACAGCAGGCGCAGTACATAGCCTGTAGTCACGAAAAGTTCAATGACATGTTTGACTGACTTCTTTCCTCAACAGAACATGGCTCACATTCTTACACATCTCCGAACGTCCCCACCGCCAAACATAAACCCTTCTCGTCCTCTTCTTCCCGGCGCTCCTCCGCCCTCTCACCTTCCTCTCAATCCGATACTTTACCTCACCCTCGCTGTTGATTCCGTCGCTCCACTTATGCGCATCCGCTCGCAACGAGGCGCCGCCGGCGGTGGTGTCGCCTTACAAATTCCCGTTCCCTTGGGGCTACGGCAGCGGAGGAGAACAGCGCTTCAATGGATCTTTGATGCTGCAAGCAAAAAAAAGAACCGAGGCAGCGGCAAGGGGCAGTTCGCAAGCAAAGTTGCTGAGGAGTTGGTGGCAGTTGTGGAAGGGAGGAGTGGCGTGTGGGAGAAGAGGAGTGGCGTGCATCGGTTGGGAGTCAGTGCTAGAGCTAATATTAGTACGAGGAGGAGGTAGAAGTGCTTGTGTGTACGATTGCTGTTGTTGTTACTGTTCGGTGGGTCTGCTGGAGCGGTTGTGGGGAGTCATCTGTGTGAACTGAGTACATCCCAGGGCTTTGTATATATAGTGCATCCATAAACAAGGAGCAAATAGCCTCATCATGCAATTGCTTGCGATTCGTGCTGATATTGGCAATTGTTGTAGTAGCGCTAGGGGTTCATCACATCCTTCTGTCCTCTTAGAGTTGTGCCCTGCCAACGGCTGGCTGCCCACAACCTATGCTCTTCTTTGTAGTGTGATATGGAAAACGTGTGATTGAGGGATAGACATTATTTCCAAGAGAATTACTTTGGTAGAAGTAGAGATGGCTCTTTCATTGATGGAAGGGACTTGATAGATCTGATAAGGAGATAATCTTACTCCCAGGAGCTGATGCGATGGTGTAGGCCAAGACTTTGACCTCCGCAATCAACCACTTCCCTTGGTCCCCTCTTTTACCCTGTCTATGGTCTGGTGAGGTCGGTGTTTGCTAGCTGCCTTTAGCTCGGATATCATGAGAGGATCGAAGACGATCACCTTTCGATAACTTGAGTTTACTCAATCATTTTGATGACACCCCTCCGCGCTATAGGCCACCGTCCCTCTACACAGCCCACTTCCGCCTTTTGCCAAGCAAGTGTACTTTCCGCGACTCATTTCGATTGACGCCGGGTTACGACGACACCCCTCACATCGTTCGAACTTCCTCAACTCCTTGGTAGAAGCTCCAAAAACCTCATGTCGCGCCTTCTGAACAATACTGGCCAGTACTTCAAGTTCACTGACAGTGGCTGACCTACGAGATCCGCCTTCCGTACGCGGTAGCAAACAGCGACTGCCACAGCGATTGGCGTAATACTCTCACATGTCAGTACTCCTCTCCGCCGTCCACTTTCAACTTGCTCTCTGCAGTGATATGGCAACTTTACCGACGCTCGTTGACAACAGTTACATACCAGTCATTGTCTAAAATCTAGTAATCAAGCAATACGCAATCATTGAAAAACGGCTACACGAGCGACATAAGAGCATCGCAAACACATCAACTCGTACCAACCAGTCCAGACAGGAGCATACCGTGCCGTCGAACAGTTTGAATTATCTACCAAGCCTTCTGCGGAACGCACAAGATGTCGTTGGAATCAGCACTGGATGAGGAGCGCCGCGAGGTTATGGCCTTGCTGGAAGGCCGCTCAATCCCTCGAGCAGGAAGCCGGCAGAGGACCGTAGCTGGCAGGACCGCGAGTCCGGCTGGCATACCACAATCACCAGTGCGGAGCATGCTGGATATTGGCGGAGGTCCCTCTGCACGGCACGCTTCAATTGCAGGTACTGGGGTTGGGATAACGAGTCCGCCGACAAGCGCGCATACCAAGTCCCCAACCTCACCTACGTTCATTCGAAGTATGCTAGACGCTACGGGATCCCCACCAGCGACACGTACTGGCTTGCCATCCTCAGAGGTACTCGGGAGCCCGAAGTTAAATCCAGAGAGTGCCTACCAGTTCGAAATGTTACCTACCATTGAAGCTCATGCTATGCCGAAGCGCGTTACACAGGGAGGCAAGAAGAAGAGCTCGATGGCTGCGGTCTTTGGCAGTGGAGACATTCCGGATCCCATTCGCCGTGACCGGAATGGGCGCCACAACTCTACCGCTGGAATCCTCGGCAAGCACAAGTCGCAGAGTCCGTCATCTCGGATACCAGGTGGCCGATCAGCTTCTCCAGGATCGAGCATGCTCAATACAAACTCAATGAACCTCATGAGTACACCTGGGAAATATGTCACAGATTCCGGCAAAATAATTGACCTGAACTCGGCTTACAGAAGGCTCTCGGATGCAGCTCTTCTCCGGTCTGAAGGAGCTCTCTCGAAGGCTCCGGTGCGGAAAGGGTCCGATCCTACGAAGGGGCTCTCTACTGCGCCTGACGGCAGTACTAGGTTGCAGAAGGACTATTATGACGATGCCGAGGACGAAGCGGCACTGGAGTCGAGCGACGACGATGAAGAAGATACGTCCGGCGACGAAGGTTGGGGTGGAGGCAAGAGCCGTGGGAGAAGAAGGCATCGCAATGATGATGACCAGGAATCCAGCCCTGAGGATGAACGGAATCGACTGCCGAAAAGTCTCCTTGCGGCGGCGGAACAGGAACGAAAGGACTTGTCGTCTTACAAAGTCAAGTCGCTGCTTGACGAACCTACATTTACTGTAACAGGACCGGATGGGGAAAATAGTTTGCCATACATCACGAACCTGAACAAAAGGCCCGGGGTCCATCCAAACACGGCATTTGACGTCGGCGGTTCCGGTGTCTCCACACCCGTCAATTCGGACACTGAAGCTGACCTCAACGAGATCCGCAAGGCACAAAAGCTTTCTCTGACCGTATCACCCATGCAGAGCACGCCTGCCGCCCATCGCTGTCTGCGACAGATCATACGTGGAGACTACGCGGCTATGCAGAGAGAAGCCGAGCAAGGACTGCGGAGGCAGCGCGTTTATCTCGTTGCCACCGACCTGTCTGATGAATCTGCGTATGCACTTGAATGGACCATTGGCACAGTTCTTCGGGATGGAGACACCCTTCTCGCAGTATACGCTGTGGACGAAGAGACGGGTACTGGCGAACCTGGTGGTGGTGTGCAACTTGGAGAAGGTGCCTCGGCCTTCAAGGACACAGCGCAAACTCTCTCTACGCTTGGTGTAGGTCACCGAGATCATGGAACTCCGGGCGAATCTCCTGGTCCATCTCCATTGCATAACCAAGTCAACGCATCGGAAGCGCAGCCAGACCTTTCCGGCATGAGCAAGTCGGAGAGGGAAAGGTGGCATGCCTGTCAAGAAGTCACGGATCGTTGCGTCAAGTTGTTACGCAAAACCAAATTGCAATGCAGGGTTGTGGTGGAGGTATTCCACTGTAAGAGTCCCAAGCATATGATCACTGAGGTCATAGACTTCTTGGAACCGACTCTCGTTATCCTGGGAAGCAGAGGAAGGAGCGCACTCAAGGGGTAAGATCTCGAGAATGAGAACTACAGAGGATTTTGCTGACGATCATAGTGTGCTTTTGGGCTCATTTAGCAACTATCTTGTCACGAAGTCAAGTGTTCCTGTCATGGTTGCCAGGAAGCGATTGCGCAAACACAGCAAGTTCAAGCGTTCAAACGTCAGGTTGTCGAACGTCCTCACCAATCCCACAGCTCGCTTGGCGAGTGCTAAGATTGACTGAAGGGGGCATCGGCTATCATCTCCAGTATCTGTATTCGGTTTTCGTGGTCGAGAAACTAAATGGCTTTCTCAGGGTCAAGCGCAGCGTGTATATCACTGTTACAACTGGAGAATTTTCGAGATATCAATTGCAGTTACCTTCCTTCACATCCACCTCTCTTCGATCTAGCTGCAGTTTCAACAGCAAGGCGCATCTCCGCAGCCCAAAGTGATCTGATGACCGCGCCGGTTTAGGAAATTTGATGACGTCGATCCGTGCTAAGCCGGTAAGCTTAATTTGGCGGCACGCGATTTGCTGCACTGCCGGCCAGGCGATCTACCCGCTCCACATCCACTTCAGCTCCAAGAAAAAGGGATGAACAAGCCACAAATTGAAGTCCACATGGACAATTCTCCAAAAGCTGCATATGCCCGCATGATTCCCAGACTCACAAAATTCTCCGCATCCACTCTTCCGGCTTTCCCCTCTCCGCAACTGAGCTGTCCGCAGCAGTTGCTCGCTCCAAAGACCCATCTGTAAGCGGCCGCGCTGCCCAACCGACACTCCTTTGCATTTGCGACTATACGGGCTTGAGAGCAACAGCAAACAAACCTACGCACTCCCGACGCGTCCTCGAGGCGCATCCACATATACTCAACTCGCACTCTTCGAAAATTTGACGAGCAGGCAGGATGGGTGCGGAAACGGCACATAGGAGCGCGACGCTCGGTGGGATACCCATGAAGCACATCACCTTGATTACTGTGAGTGAAACGAAGTGGAGTTGGACAGTGACACAGGAGACGCGAATGCTAATATCGAGACTTGCAGCTCACCTTCCAAAACTCTGCGCTGATACTGGTAAGCAACCCTGGAGCGACCACTTCCATGACGAGCGATCGATGCTGACAACGGAGGAACGTATAGATCATGCATTACTCGCGTATAATGCCTCCAGTGAACGGCCAGCGCTACTTTACCTCGACCGCCGTCTTCCTCAACGAAGTCATCAAGCTCACACTCTCCCTCACAGTAGCTCTCTACGACATCTCCCGAACCCTTCCTCCGACCTCCCCAGCGACGGCTCTCTTTACCAACCTCTCACGCGCAGTGTTCACCGGCGACAGTTGGAAGTTGGCTGTACCTGCCATGCTGTATACCTTCCAAAACTCCCTTCAGTACATCGCGGTCAGCAACCTGGACGCAGCCACATTCCAGGTCACATACCAGTTGAAAATTCTCACTACCGCGCTGTTCAGCGTCGTCATGCTCGGCCGCACGCTGAGCTTGAGGAAGTGGCTTGCGCTGGTTCTCCTGATGGTAGGGGTTGCAATTGTCCAGATGCCGACCGGAACAGATCCCAACAGTGTTGCGAGCTTGAAGGAGCTGCAATCGACCATCTTCTTTCCAAGGACAATCGAGGAGTTAAGGGACCTGGGTAGCACGGCGGCCAAGGAGTTGAGCAAGCGAGTGCTGAGGCGGAGTGCGACATATGAAGGGATTGAAGAGGACGTGGCCATGCAACATCCCACACCGAACCATTCCCTGGGGTTGTTCTCGGTTCTGGTCGCTTGTATCCTGTCTGGTCTGGCCGGTGTTTACTTCGAGAAGGTTCTCAAAGACAGCAACGCTACGGCTTCAGTCTGGATCCGGAACATCCAGCTGTCCTTCTACTCACTGTTTCCGGCCCTGTTTCTTGGGGTTATATTCAAGGATGGTGAGGATGTTGCACGAAGTGGATTCTTCACCGGCTATAACTGGGTCGTATGGACAGCTATAGGTTTCCAAGCGATGGGCGGAGTTGTTGTAGCATTGGTGGTCAACTATGCGGACAACATCGCGAAGAACTTTGCGACCAGTATCAGTATCCTCATTAGCTTCTTGGCCAGTGTATGGTTCTTTGACTTCCGGATAAGTACCAATGTAGGTGAAAGTTCACGATCAAGGAGAACCACGCTAATAGACTAAGTTCGTCGTTGGTACTGCAGTCGTGCTGGCATCGACATATCTCTATAGCAGTCAAGACAGGTTACGAGTACCCCCAATCCGGATAGCGGACTATGAGAAGACTACTATTGGCGGTGACCCTGGCTACTTCGACGAGGTCCGATCCCCTTTGAATGCCAAGGGGCAGCTGAAGGTAGAAGGACTAACTACAAGTCGACCTGGGACGCCAACGGTAGAGAGGCATCATTTCCGAAGTTCATCGAGTCGGCAGAAGTTCGAAAAGAGGGAAGAGTGACGGGTCACCGCTCCCACAGCAAAGCAGCATCTAATTGCACTTGTTTGAAGCTCGGGTTGTAGGTTTGTTAGCAATGATTGTTCTCTTGTATACTATTTTGTGTTCGGTCCTTGTACTATACGGGGTGGGTGGGCTAGAGAAAGAGCGTATCTCCGGTGGGCAAGGGGCATACATTATCAAAATCTGGGGACGGCGTTTGAAATCAGGTTATCATCCTGCACTTGTCTTGATCGGCGGAGGGCGCTATCTTTATACAGTCTATGTTGTAGGTGAGCAATGCATCGAGGTTCGAATAAGGTTATCGTCGTTATCCTCACGTGTCTCTTTTCGGTAAAGCCGTTCTGTCATGTCGCCGCAAATGTCTTATCTCACCCTTCCGACTGACAACTGCCTGGCTGCATCTCTACGATTACCGCTCAAGCACCCTCTCCGCTCGCGACAGAAACGAATTGGGGCTGTCGGACTGATGATGGACTCTTCTATCTACGACATGCTAGATGATATCGAGGGACAGTTTGACGAGCAGGGTGGAGGCACCCTCGGAACGCCTACCAATGGCTTTGAGTATACCATGGACAGTCAATATGCAGCAGACTACGGTGCAGCAGAGTATTATCCTGACAGTAACGGGCCCATAGAGAACAGCGGGCAAGACGTGCAAGGGTTGGCCTTTTCTACTAAGTCGAAGACTCAAAGCGGAGCATTTCCGACAGAGGCATATAGTAAGTGACGGTATTCCATTCGAGGCTTTTGTGCTGATCTGGAAGGCGGCGGTGAGTATCAAATAGGCTCTGGGAACCTCGTGCAAAGAGCTACCGAGGGGCGTGGGCGTCTCACACTTGGGCCCGCTCGATATCGGCAATCGGACGAAGAACACTATCCTCGACAGCAGCACCGCAACCTTGCGAACGTCCAAGCCCCGGCGAGTGAGTAAACCGAAGCATAAGGCTCACTTCCACTGACCGACTTCAGCGACGCAATTCATCCCAAGAGAACCGCTCAGAGACTTCTGTAAGTGACCATTATCCCAACGCTGAACCAACTAACAAATTCTCCAGCAAGATCCACTTACACATCATCACTCCCACCACCGGCCACTTCTTCACCTGGTACGGTCAGATCCAGTCCAGCTCAGAGAGCACTGGAACGGCGGAGTAGCAACAACCGATCCGGTACCGCTGATCAAGCCAAACTTCGTCGACCGGTTGAGTATAGGCCACCAACAATTGCGCACACAAGCACGGCGAAGCCCACTCAATCCAGAAATTCTCGGACCCTGTCCCTCCCGCGCGCGCCGCGGATTGTGCAGGGCATCCAGCTTATACCTACATCTCACCTGCCAGACCGCTTCAGCTCAATCTTCCCATTCCCGTTGTTCAACGCGGTACAGTCCAAATGTTTCAATTCTGTCTACGAGACAAACAACAACTTTGTCCTATCATCCCCCACCGGTAGCGGCAAGACTGCCATACTGGAGCTTGCAATATGTCGGCTGGTGCACGGTTTCCGTACCGGCTCGTACAAGATCGTCTATATGGCGCCGACGAAGTCTCTTTGCTCTGAACGCTTCCGTGACTGGGAAGCGAAGTTCAGAACACTCGACCTACAGTGTCTCGAGATGACGGGAGATAGTGATGCCCGTAGCTTGAGGAACATCGCCCAAGCGTCAATAATCATCACAACGCCTGAGAAATGGGACAGCATCACAAGGAGGTGGAAGGATCATGCCAAGCTGGTAGCGCTTGTCAAGCTTTTGCTGATTGACGAGGTTCACATGCTCAAGGACGATAGAGGACCTACACTTGAGGCTGTTGTGTCCCGGATGAAGTCGGTTGATTCTGACTTGAGGATCGTTGCCTTGAGTGCCACCATTCCGAACTCGGAAGACATTGCCGCTTGGCTGGGAAGAGATCCTGTCCACCAGCATCTCCCAGCTGAAAGGGAACGGTTCGGTGATGAGTTCAGGCCTGTTCGACTGCAAAGGCATGTTTGTGGTTTTCAGGGCAACGGAAATGACTTTGCATTTGACAGTACGCTGGATAAGAAGTACGAAAGAAACTTCATGAGACCTGCTGTATGTTAATGGTCTTACAGGTTGCCTGAGGTGATCGCCAAATACTCTCACAAAAAGCCGATCATGATCTTCTGTGGTACAAGGATTGGAGCTCAAAGGACAGCAGAGCTGTTGGCAGAATGGTGGAACAGCCGCAGAAACCCGAACGACAGATACTGGGAAGCTCCGAGGACAGCCCTTACCTCAAGAAACGTTGAGCTTCGAGGTCGGTTCATCCGCAGTTCTTACAGTTCGTAGCTGACGTTCTCGCAGACTGCTTGACTGCTGGAGTCGCATTCCACCACAGCAGTGTCGATGCTGAGGACCGTGCGGTGGTGGAGCGGGGATTCCTTGATGGCAATATCAACGTTATCTGCTGCACTTCAACGTTAGCGATGGGTGTCAATCTGCCATGCCACCTTGTTATTCTGAAAAATACAGTCGCATACAGCTCACGGAATGGAATGGTGGAATACTCGGATCTGGATATCATGCAGATGCTGGGGAGGGCTGGACGACCACAATTCGATAGCAATGCTGTTGCTGTGATCATGACAAGAACTGACAAGGTGGAAAAGTACGAGAAGATGGTGTCAGGGCAGGAGATACTGGAAAGCAAGTAGGCTCGTGTCGTGCTGGATACTGAGTCCTCAAGCTGACTACATCAGATTGCATTTATTCCTGATCGAGCATCTGGTATTTCCGTTGATACTGGTCTTTGATACTTACTGACTGATGTAGAACGCGGAGATTGGCTTAGGTACTATCACGGACGTCAATTCTGCCACGAAGTGGCTAACCGGGACGTTTCTTTACACGCGGATGAAAGCGAATCCCAACTATTACCGACTAGACAAGGAAAGCAGCGGTTCTGACATCGACGGATGGTTTCGCCATATCTGCTCCAGAGACATTTCCTTACTCCAGGATCATGAGTTAATCAAAGGTAATACGAGACTAAGCGCGACGGAGTTTGGCGATGCCATGGCGAAGTACTGCGTACAGTTCGAGTCGATGAAGGTATTCCTTAGCCTACCTGGCAGGGCTAAGATATCAGAACTTGTGGGTGATGTCTGTCATGCACCAGGAAAGGACTAACCAATTTCAGCTTTCGGCACTGGCGCAAGCTGCGGAATTCAAGGAGATCCGCCTGAAGAGCTCCGAAAAGGCATTGTACCGGATGATCAATCAATCTTCAAGCATTAGGTTTCCTATCAGTGTCGGGATTGAATCCTCCGCGCACAAGATCTCGCTCATCATCCAAGCTATGCTTAGCGCCGTCGACTACCCTGAAGATGAGAGAACAAAGAAGATCAAACACCAGTTTCAGACCGAGACTAACATCGTTTTCAGCCAACTCAACCGGCTCATCAGATGTATTGCAGATTGTCAGATCTACTTACAGGATTCAGTAGCGACGCGAAACACTTTGATATTAGCCAACAGCGTAGCAGCCAAGGCGTGGGAGGAAGGTCCATACCAAATGAAGCAACTCGACAACATCGGACCAGTCGCTGTGCGGAAGCTAGCAGGGCATGGGATCAGATCCATCGACATGTTGGAGAATACAGAAGGTCATAAGATTGAGATGATCCTGGGCAAGCGACCTCCTTTCGGGATGAAACTACTGGAGCAGCTTAAGTCATTTCCCAAACTATGGGTCGAGCTCAAATTGAGCGGTCGACCGGTATGCTGAAGGTCTTGTGATGAGGTGTCAGGACAGACAGATACTGAATGCTACTAGATTCTTAAGCCTGGTGGAGGTGTTCGTGTCAACCTCAAGGCCACTGTCGGAATGTTGAATGAGAAGAGGATCAGTCTATGGAGAAAAAGACCAATTTGGGTGATGCTGGTTTCTGAGACTTCCGATGGTCACCTTGTCGACTTTAGGAGAATAAGGTACTACGTTCTATCTCGGCTGATGCTGTGAACGGTTTGCTAATGGAGTTCAGAGCCGATCAGCTTGAGAAGGCCCAGGACGCTTTGTTCTCCGTAGATCTTGTTCATCCAGCACAGATAATCTCATGTTCCGTCATGTGTGACGAAATAGGTCCTCACTTTCTTCCCATTCTGTTATTGGCTACTTACCTGTTTGTAGTCGGCACGCAGCGGGAAGCATTTCTCAACTTGAAGCTTCCAGCCTCAGCATTTCGCGATGTGGGCGACATGGACCAATTTGAGCCGGCACGGAGGAAGTCCACAAAGCCCATAAAGGCCAACACTGGAGCGTCCAGACGACCCTCGTCTAACACTAGCAAGCGACATGCTCTCAACAAGGCTGAGGAGGATGAATACGACATGGATGGCATTGATGACAACGACTTCTTGAATGCTACTAGCCTCATGCATGATGAAGATGGATTCGCTGACATAAACAGTTTAACCCATGCAAAGCCCAGCAGCACTCAACAGCGTGTTAGCATGGGCAAGAGAGATCAAAAGAACCAAATACAACCCATCAGCGGAATCGACGATGCGGCCGAGGCGCAGAAGCTTCCAAATGGAAACTTCGCTTGCAACCACAAATGCAAAGACAAAACAGCATGCAAGCATCGGTGCTGTCAAGAAGGGACGGACAAGCCGCCCAAGGGCGCAAAAAAACCAGCGGCAGTACTTTTGATGGCAGCCAAACCCGGTCATGAGGCCCACAAACCCAGCAGCGACAGCAAGACACAGTCCAAACTGCAGTTGCTCTCCTCCACACAAGCGAAGGTCCGCAAGCCTGGCATTGAGCGCCTGGACTTGACCAGCAATGGAGGCGATGCAGCTAGTTTGAAGAGCGCACCGGCTACCCCAGGCTTTTATGAGGCTCGCTCCGTCGAGAGCACCAGACAAGACCGAGAGCGGAAGATGCTAAGTATAAGTCGTATCAAGCCGACGCATTCATATGCCAAAGATACCGAGCCGACCCTGGAGTTTCTTCAGGATGAAGACTTTGGCATCAGACAAAGAAGTGCTTCCGATCCGAACGAAGACGAGCCTTTCATCCTTCCAGTCACTTCTGACCAGTTTGGAGAGAGGGCAGACCTGGATTGGGATCAGGAACAGAGGGGCGAGAAGGAGCCTGCTGTATCTTTGAAGGATTCTGACCAGTACGATGAGGTCGATCTCGGTGATTTCGATGTTGTCGAAGCGAACCATGCAGTGAATAGCCTAGGGCCGATTGAGAATAGCACAGACACCGCCAGCAGGACGTTTTCTGGCGAGGCGGTCTTATCGGACAAACCTCGCGCTTCGGGGGAAGGTAGGAACTCGCCCACCGAAGAAGCAATAGAGCCTCGCATCCCGTGCTCACCCAATGCTACAGTCCAGCATGGCGAACTCGCCAATGTCACCAGCGCTCCGTTCCCTGCTTCGAAGCTGCTCTCCCAAACACAATTTGAAGAGGAGATTAATTCTCCGGTCGAGCGTGTCCGAAAGCGGGATTCTCTCTTCATGCGAATAAGCAGTTCAGAGATCGGCGGTTGTGTAGCCGCCCCAACAGGAGACAGAGCAAACAAACGGTACATGTCCCAAGGTGAAGCTGCTACCGTTACCAATGCAGCACTTGCGAAAAGACTGCGGCTCTCGTCTCCAGGATTTAGAGCGCAGAATCCGAACAATGATGCCGACTCAGGTGCACAAGCGACAGTGAAAGATCACGACGAGAGGAAGCGGAAGGAGGAGCAAGGGTTGAAAGACTGGGTGCTCAGTATGTTTGGTGATGTTGTTGAGTTCGAAGACGACTAGATGTGGTCGATGCACTTGGGAAGATGTGTTTGCTGATGGACGGCGGCGAGTTGATTGCTGACTGTGGAAAGATCCACCCAGAGCTAGAAGATATTACCGTGCCAGTAGGAACATGTTGTTGCTTTGCGTTCTATGCGTCTCCCAAGAAAATGGGGTCCAAGTGGAGCAGGTAGAGGTGAGGTGATACACGGTCAAGGCGAATACTACCTATACGCGATAACAACTTCAAGGCTGGATTGGTGGCACTATGTGAGCAATGCTACTTCCCGGTGGTCTCTGAATCTCAAAAGCCATAACGAAAGCAGCAACATTCTATGGAGCGCCGTGCTTCTAGCCTACGATTGAGCCCCTAAAGCAGCTAGCTCTGTGTTTTATCGCTCGTTTCTTTAGCATCTTAATGCTTGGCTGATAGCTTCCACGTTCATGTGAACTGCTCGAGCACCACCCTCACACCACGAAATGTAGTTCAGAAAGCGACCAGTTCGTCCAGTATGCTCCACCGTTTGATGCGGTCTCTTCCATTGAAATCTCCGGCAGAGCTCCCAAACAACAGAGATTATGGATTCCCTCTCGAATCCGTCCATGAAGCAAGACTGCCTGCATCCTTCCGCGAACTTCTCGCATGCAACTTGAAATTATTGAAGCAATGCCCCAATGCCGAAGTCATGGTTGTCCTCGGGGTGATTGAACAAGCGAATTAGCTTGGTGCTGCCCTCTGGAGCGTTCCGTCCCACTACCCTCGGGCGTGCTGCTTGAAGCTTGAGTCATGTGGATATCCTGGAAGTGCGCTTACATAGTGGCCGTTGAAGGTTGATATATTGCCATGTCAGCATACCGGGCTTTGTAAGTGGTACCTTCAGCTGTTGTTGGTATTTGCATAACTTTGGCGAGCCGCATCGTATGCCCGGAGGATCTTGTGTACGTTTCGACCAAGACCAAAACTCAACTTCTCCTGGGTGGTGCATCCTCTTACTTCCGTGCACTTGGTCGGTACCTGGGCTTATCTCTGCGATAGTCGGACCGTTATGGATTCGAGCTATCCGAAAGTTGCAAATAGCTTCTCGACAACTTCGCTTTGAGTGAAGCTGAGGAACCAATATACTCCGGCGCCGCCACATCCCCGTTGAAGGTTCCAGAATGTAGCAAGCCAGCGCCTGGACTCCATTTAGGTATGGGATGTTGAGAAATTCTTATTCTTGCGCTTGACGATAGTAAGCATCTCGTTCGATATCCATCTCACATGGGCCGGACCCGCTGGTTCGTTGCTAGGAGGTTTTGTATTTCAACTTTCAGACCAGTGAGTGAAAATCACTTCTGAAGTTTCTGGTCCATTAGCAGCTTCATTTCCTCCAAGGAGACTGGTTTTGACAAAAACAGATCCATGCCGCTCGAGAACGCCTCCTGTTGGCTCGTCGCTGAGCCGAGGCCCGTAAGAGCGATGATGAGGCTACGCTCCATACCCGTGGCACGTTCATGAGCACGGATCTCCCGAGTAGCAGTAAATCCATCCATTACGGGCATCGAGATGTCTGTTGAATGGCATAGTTAGAAAACAATCTTTTGATCTCAAACAGAACGTGTCGAAAGTAGGACGACGCTCAAACTGTTTGCGCAAGATAGAGCAAGTACGCACCCATAAAGACAAAGTCAAAAGGTTTGATGGAAGTCCTATAAAGCTCCAAGGCTTCAAGGCCGTTGTTTGCAGTAGTGTAATCGCAACCGAGTCTCTTGAAGTAGGTGACAAGGATCTGGTTGCTAACTTAGCGACGATTTGACTGCAGAATGTACATGCAAGTGGAATACCTTGAGATTGATTATGTTATCATCCACCAACAACACACGTTGGTCGTTTAAGGCCAGAGAGAATCGTTGCTGGGATGAATCCTTAGATAATCCATGAACTAGATTTTTGATCTCTTGTGAGCTCGCGTCCTTTGCGACAACAGCTTCGGAAGACTTGTTGGATTGGGCTCCGGTAGCTGGCTTGATTGAACCGGTACTTTCCGACAGAGGTGGGTCGGCATTTTGGTCTTTGTTGGCAAGGATATCGGAGAGCGCTGCAGCCAACTTTCTGGGACCGATACTACAGAATGTTCTTAGCTAAAGAGTTCGTTCTGGAAGTTGGCTAGACGAGGATACAACAGCACACGTGATTGCGACGGCAGTGTCAATGTAAAGACAATGCGTGTGTGGTTCTCTTTAGTCCGCTGTCGAAATGCAAACATTGGAATTGTTGCAGAAGTAGATGACTTACGGAGAGCGGAAATAAAAGCGGGTATCTCTTTCTTTATGAATCCTAGTACACCATGGCGTACAGTCGACTACCAACAAAGGTGGAGTCGGTCTCTGGGTTGACTCCTGTTGATTGGAGGGGTAAGTAGACTTCTCACCGATTGACCCAGCCTCAGCAATGTACACATCAGCATCCACAGCGCTAATATCGTTTCCCGAGACTACTGTCATACCTAACCACTCAGTAGCGATGTTGGTCAAGCAAGCTCTAAGGACAGATGTTTGTCCTGCTGTGAGTTGAGTGGTATTCGACGACTCTTCTATTTCGCCGCCCGATACGGCACCGTCAGGCAGAATCAGACATAGTGTCATTCCATGTAGCCTCTTGTCGATACCGAGAAGCGGTCTTCCAAGGAGAGTCGATAGACTTGGGTTCGCAGTTGAAGTTTGATCTTTGAACGGTACTAGAACGGTGACCGAAGTGCCAACGGTAGCTTCACTTTGTACTTCGAGTTTCCCACCAAGACTCTTGACGATAGTTTGAACTATACTGAGACCCAATCCCGTCCCTTCAGACAAGGTATTTTCTTGTGCGAATGGGCTGAACAGTCGATACTTTAGGTATTCTGCGCTCATTCCGATCCCTGTATCTTTGACTGAGAAGCAGATGTAGCTCTGTGGTGTACCAGTCTCATTGGGAAGAGTAGTAGAACGAAGAGACACCTCGATATATCCGGAGTTAGTGTACTTCAAGGAGTTGCCGAAGATGTTCATCACGATCCTTTTCCATGCTCCGGTCTCTATTTCCATGCGCCAGGAAGACCTGTTCTCGATGTTCGTTACGACGAGCACTTGTTGATCTCCGGTGTCTGAGTTGGAGACTGGAGACATAAGACCAAGAGCCATGTCATTAGTGATGTTCCTGTGGAAATTACTTCTCGATACGTGACCAATATGAACCCCCTGAACTACTTCTTCAACCAGCGTGCTCAAATCAGTAAACGTCGTTCGGCCGCTTCGAACTCCCAACGCAGAAGTCTTGCCTTTTGTCAATGTAGGTTGGACGAGGCTGTTTATTTTGGAGAAATCAAGTAGATGATTCATCGTATCCAACAGTGTGGCGCCGCACGATTCGACCATATCAACTAGGGACAAATGAGATGCGTCCTTGAGACGTTCTCGGAGCAACTCAGCACTAGCAAGGATACCGTGGAGGGGAGATCGAAGCTCGTGGCTGATGGAGGATATGAAGTTTGACTTTGCGCGGCTGAGTTCAAGTGTCTCATAACGAGAGACCTCTGCCATGATTGTGTTCCCAAAGGCGGATAGGTATGTTATATCGCTAGCTTCGAAAGCATGCGTAGCATCCGTTGTCCATCCAATAATCCCAGCAAACCACTGCTCCTTTTGGAAATGCCACAGTGGCAAGAAAATGATTGATCGAGCTTTTGGCAGAGCGTCGAATAGTTCTGCTGTTACAATCTTGGTAGGTTGTCTTTCCGACTTGGTAGATGTGTCAAGCCCCAGTCGTGTTGTGGCTGTTGGAGAACGATCATCTATTGGCCCGTGTTCATCCGCAGAAAAGACATGACCGCGAGGATACTCCATCGTCAAGCAAGCCAGAAATGCCTCATTGAGCCTTACAGGACCACTGCCTCGGTTATTCCCAATGTCACCCGACTTCGATCGTACGGAACTAGCGAGTGTCGCACAAAGTGTGGTTGAAGCAATGTTTCCGATACTAGACGAGCTCCTCCTCGTGAAAGGATCTCTTGGGTTGAAAGGTGTTGACTCAGACGAGCGTGATCCAAAGCCAGTGAGGCAAGCATCGAGAAATACAATTCCTTCCATGTCTGCGGCTTCACGAATCAACTCCGCCGCTCGAGTGAAAGCAGCCTTGATCTCGCCAGAGATGATGGATTCTTGTAGCGCTTCTCCAAAAGGATCGTCGGTCGCTATGATGGTTGGACTGGAATAAATGAGATTGTTCTTATCCGCTTCTGTGGTTTCCATCTCAGAGGGATCCGTGTGTAGAGTTGCCGAAGGAACTGTAAGAGGGATGTCTGAAATACTCGTAGCCAGATCAGACGCGTGTGACACAATCCTTGGACTTGCCGAATCAGATATGTTTGCTATGGATGCCGAACGACTGATCTGGCTAATTGAAGGCGCAGGTTGAACATCAGAAAGCGCACAAACAACCGCGCCTGCTTCACTCCTCATTCCTGGTGAGGAACGGGGGACAGTCAACGCCGTGTTCTGAGGTGTGGTGTCTATGCCCAGTTTTGGAATCGTTGACTCGCTTCTCATGAAGACCTCTAGGTTCTTCATCAGCTTCGCAGATTGGCTCTGGCTATTCTTGGCTCGAACCAGGTCCAAATGGGCCATGATGGTGGTGGCAATCTCGCTGAGGACATGGATGGCCTCGTCGTCGAATTCTCTAAGCTTGTCGTCGATCACAGAGTATCCGCCGATAACATAGCCCAATGGGGATACCAACGGAACCTCAGCATAACACCGGAAGTATGGCCAGTTTTTGACATATGGACGCTCGCTGTAAAGCGGATCTGCTAGGAAATCACGAATGATATAGCGGCTCCTGTCAGCCGTAACATTGGCCGCCCGTAGGGCCCTCCCACCGCTCTCGTCCACGAAAGCCGCGATCGTATCTGGACAAACGCCATAATGAAGGTTCAGCGTCTGGACGCCTAGAAATATCTCATCCCCAGGAGCGCACCGGTTCTTGTCGGTTAGGGAGAGTGTTCGTGTCGCTTCTGCGACAATGTATTGATGCTCGCCATCGATGAGCGAGAGGAAAGCGCGTTCGCAACCGAGCTTCAGCACGCCAAGCTGCACGAGCGCAGTAAGAATTGGGTCGTCAGAGAGTGTTGGCGGCACCAGAGGGGCGCAATCCGGAAAGGGTAGTCTTGGGTGTGCGGAAGCGGCAGTGAGGTAGCTAGAATGCCAGTCGCGTCAGTCCCAAGAGGCCAAATGACATAGCGATTTGCGCAAAGTAACGTTGTATTCTGCTGCGTACCTTGCGATTTCCCGTTGTCGCTCACGTTCAGACGTGGGGAGTGCAGATGGCTGACTGAGACCTTCATGCGCCGGCTGATCTGCCTCCGCTAACATGGTACCGCCGCCGGGGCACCCAACAACACGGTATGTGTGATCAAGAGCGTCCCCAGGGAAAAGTTTGTACGAAACGGCAAACAGAATATATCGAAGGTGTAGAGGTCACTACCTTGGGAAGAAATATTTGGTACGCTTTACGTTCGAGGGGGTCTCGGGTAATATCCGGAAAGAATGTCACACACAATTTATTCAAAGGCTTGTTACGAGGTAACACCGGAACTAGGACCAAGACAACCTTACTACCTATGGATAAAGGTAAGAATAATACTAAGCAATATTTAGACAATTTATAGGGATTTTAGGTTTAAATATTATAAGTATTAGTTTAAATAGTTTAGATAATTTAGGGCTCTGAATATTATAAATATCTTAAATAAAAATATTTCTTATATATATTAACTATATTACTTTATATATTTAATTAGGCCTTAGTTACTTTTTAGATAGTTTTTACCTTTATAGTAAATTTTTAAAATAAATTATTACCTATATTTTCTATTAATAATAAAAACTTATAATATTTTATTACTTTACTTTCTTATTATTTAATTAAACCTTATAATTTTATATTTTCTTTAAGTATTTTTCTCTATAAAATATATCTAATTAAAGTATTATTATACTTTTATTACTCTTAAGTAAAAAGCCTATAATATAATAAAATAATATTTAGAAGTTAATACTAAAGAATTATAAGTTTTATATTTTTAAACTCTAAATTTTAAACTAGAGAAACTATTACTACTACTACTATTACTAATATAGTTATTAAGCTAACTAAGCTATATAATAAGTATTCTATATAAGATTAAAATATTACTATTTTATAATAAGTTATTAATAGAATATTAGTTCCTAAGTAATATATTAAAATATCTAACTCTTAATCTTTTAATAGAGATTAAGTATTTACTAAAGTTTTTATAGAATATATATATATTAATATTATATCTAAACTTATAAAATTTTTATTAAAATATAATAAAATTATTTATATATCTAGTTAGTTCTATAGAAAGGTTACTAAGTAGTTTAAACTACTACTTTTTAACTATAAAACTAATAAACCTAACCCCCGGCGCGCCGGTATTCAAACATCTTCGGGGAAACCGCTGGTAGTCAAACATCCTCCCACACAAAAGTT